>JAUCMT010000053.1:780563-804856 GCA_032357475.1 Enteromius thamalakanensis
CCATGTGATATTTCAGTTTTTCTTTTTTAATAAATCTGCAAAAATGTCAACAATTCTGTGTTTTTCTGTCAATATGGTGTGCTGTGTGTGCATTAATGAGGGGAAAAAAAGAACTTAAATGATTTTTATCTTAAATGAATAACTTGAATGAGCAAATGGCTGCAATATAACAAAAAGTGAAAAATTGAAGGGGGTCTGAATACTTTCCATACCCACTGTATATATATATTACACTTAATATTTATAAAATTATTTATAGTAAAATAAAGATTAAAAAGATTAATACAAATATCTAAGTGAATACTAATATAAAAATATGAAAAACCTAAAAAAAATAATAATAGATGAATGCTAATTTATACATTTTAATGTTTTTTCTATTTAGTATATATATATAGCTAAATGTAGTTCAATTGTAGTTAAAGTAGATAAATGTTATGTATCTAAAAAAAAAGAATTAATATGCATTTATAAAAACAATAAATTAATACATGTAAATATTTTATTGATAAGTTGTTTACTTGAATATCTCACGCCATTAAAGAGACCAACCTTCCCATTAAAGACTACTGGGTCTTCTGTAAAAACAATAATTACTGTGATTTGAGCATTCCACTAATTACCGTTTTATTTTGTTACGCCACAGAACCGTAACACACCGTGAATAAACAGTCGAACCTCTGCTTGAATATTAAGAGATAAATGATCAATGCGATGCTAACTGCGTTGAAACTCAAGAGTCTTTCTCACTGCCATAATTTGCGGCACAGTTATCATCGCATGCACATCGTAGTTCTTCATGTTCACGCATCGGCTTCAAGAAGAACACGGTAGTGCGTCTTGGTGTTTCTTCACGAAGCGCTTGTTGAATTTTTCGTTTTAGCCGTCTGATTGGAGCCATCAGCTTGTATAGATTTCCTGACACCGAGCATGTCTCAGGCTCAGATGCATCACGCTGTTCTTTCAGGGTGAAGATGAATGTTGTGTTATCTTCGCAGTTTGAGCCGGCTGACTCATTGTGTTCACATTCTGTCCACTGCGGCTCAAGAGTAATTAACATACAATGCATAATAACGACCACTGCCACACAGAGTAGCACGTCACGTGTGGAATAATAAAACCAGACTCCTTCCTAAAACACTCATTTGGACACCATCGGGTCCCTAGAGACAGACTCTAAATAATAAAACCAGTCAGAGGAATTTTAACAAGGCTTCTACTCGCTGGTTAACATGACAGTGACATTATTTATGGTACAGTTGCTTTATGTTGCATCAGGAAAGTATGAAAGTATTTGATAAAAGTTATAACTCAAAGTCTTCTTGTAGCCTGATCGCTAGCGACGCGAAAAATTGGGTTTCAATTCCAGTTCTTAAATGTTGGCTTTGAATGCTCACAGGCAATTGTTCACAAGACTATGAAGGAGAGGAAATTGTTTATTTTCATGGACGACTTTACCTTTACAAAGGTATTTTGTTCCCTCTGACCTGAAATGCACTCGTATTTGAGCGTCAGGCCCTTCAGTTTAATCAAGTTCATTCGTAAAATGAACGTTTGATTATGACATTATTTTCTGATTACGTATATATATTATTTAATCAAATAGACGCTGGCTTCAAAATATTCGCTTCAAAAACAACTAGTACTAATCTCACAGATACTTCATATCCACATGCAGTTTTTTATGTGATGCCCACATATATATATATACATGGGTAATTCTATAGTTGCAGGTACATTTGGTGTCTCCACAAAAGTCATCACTTTCTTTTCAAACGGTTATATTTTTTATTATTTTAATGTATGTATCGTTTATAACTAATTGTTATAAATTACAAGATATTGCACTCCATAACGATATAATAATTTATTTTAAAATAAATAGCTAAAATGCATGATTTCTTCTTGTCTGCATTAGTCAATGTATTCAAAATATTCATATATTAATAATATTTTTCTTTTGGCAACAGTTAAATCATTGTATTTATAAAAGCTCTAAATAGTTACTTACTTAATTCTACGACAATAAATTATTTTAAATAAATTTTTTTCTTAAAAAAAATGCGTCCTCAAATCTCGCATCAACTCTGTTACTACACCATATTTTGCTTATAAATTGGTGGAATTATCTCTCAGAACTGTGGAAGTTACAGGAAATGATGTCACTTTCACTCACTGATAAGATCTGAAGCTCTAAAAAGTATCTGTGCTCTCTCTGAGAAACTATTTGAATCTAAAAACACCAAGTGTTTTTAAAACGTCAACTCTGTTACCACGATCAAATAAAAAAACAGGATTTATTACTGAACTCATACTGGGTTTTTAAAAGCTCTTTTAATCATGTTTTCATAAGTGTCATGGTTTTTGACAAATGTCAATTCTGTTACACTATTGTGTCCATTGTAAGTCTACCTAGATAACAGAGTTGACAGAGACAGACGGGGACACCAAATGTACCCGCAATTATAGAATGAGTCATATATATATATGACCTGGTGAGGTTTATAATGGCAGTAAATGGCTGTTAAGTTTTTGAAGGTCAAAAAATGCATCCATCATTAAAAAGTGCTCCACACAGCTTTGGGGATTGATAAAGGCCTCTTGAAGCAAATGGATGCATTTGTGTATCGATCACGAGAGCATAACGTTCCAGTGGATGACGCTAGCGTATCGTTAGCTCTAGTGAGAATATGCTAGTCTCACGAGAACCGAGTTCTGTGTACAGCACAAGAAAACAAGTCCAGTTTTGGCTTATGCTGAAATCCTCTGACATTTTACTTTACAAATCCTCTAATTCAGACTTCCTTGCCATGAAAGTCCTTACGACAGTTAGCGTTATGGATACTATTCGATTCCCTTCAGAAGGCCTTTATTAACCACCCTGCGCCATGTGGAGTCATTTTCATGATGAATGGGCGCGCTTTTTGGGGTTTTAAGATCTCTGCTTCCATTCACTGCCATTATAAAGCTTGGAAGAGCCAGGACTTTTTTTATTGCAACTCTGATTGTATTCGTCTGAAAGAATAAAGCCAAAAAAACTAGGATGGCTAGAGGGGGAGTAAATCATTCATACTACTTTTGTTAGTTTTCAATAACCTGCAAATTTCAGGCCATTATTGACAGCACAGCTTAACACGGTTCTAATTAAATGCAGTATCTTACTCTAATTTAAGACTGAACAGATGTTTTTTGACAGTATTAGAGATTTCTCTTTCTTCCAGCTGGAAGATCTTCATTTCAGCTTTTCTTTTCACTGGGCTTATCACTTTATTCTTTTATGTTTTTCTTTTTGTTCTTCCCTTTCAGGAGGAAACGTCCAAACCTGGAGGCAAGAGCAGAAGACCTAAGGGCAAGAAGGCAAAATGAAAAACCTTCTTGGAACGAAGACAGACTGGCAACTACGAATGCTTAAGGATTCAGACAAATAAATGCTGTAATAGTGATTTGTAAAAGCATTCAGTGTTGGTTTTGTTTATGGTTAAATGGTCTGTTTCTAAGCATTATGTCACACTAAGTGCTTTGTCTTATGAATAAAGATTTTTTATGAATTACAAATTGATTTGCAAATGAGGGTTTGAGGCTAGCCTGAAGTCAGAGTGCGAAACAGGTAATAAATACCCCTGACATTCATCAGCGACCTTTGCTCCTTTTTCCGGTTTAATGATGCTCTAATAATGTAATTTGATAAAGCCTGACAAAGGCAATTCGAGCTTTTCAAGGAGCGTTGTACCAAAAGCGTCCATCTAAGAAGACTTTACGGCGAATATCAGACGCTGAAAGTGCAGGAGATTATCGTTCCCGCGTCTGATTCTCAGACGTCTATTATTTTAGTCCCTTGGAGAGTCGCTCCCCAATATTGCGTTTTCGCTCACACTTAACCTTTTGAATATTGCATGCTATTTTTACCATTCAAACTTTGCAAGGCCAAAGTCCATCGCCACCTGGTGAGTCTGCAGCGCTATGACTCGCATGCTAATTGTCCTTAATGAGCTCATGTGAGAATAACTTGATCGTTTTGGCACATGATGTTCTAATAAGCAGATGCTATGTCGCGGGAGAAGCGTCTGAATACCAAGTTGGAATTGCAAGCACTTGCGCGACGGTTTGGTGGCGTGTCTCGGAAAGCAACTAGTTGGTTTGCGTGCTAGCGTCCCTGAATGATTTCAAGTCTTTGCTCAACCTGCGGAGCTCAGAATGGCGAATTCTTCTGTGGCAATGAGTCATCCAGAGAAGGTTTTCGAGTGCTTTTTGACGTCTCACCCTGGGTCCGCTCTTACTCTAATGCGCACACACATATCGTTGCCGTCTTCCTTCTTAAATACCTTTGGGTCTTAGACATTCTGGCCTCTTTCCTGTCCACAGCGCTAGACGCAGTCTTCTCACTTTCATCCTCCCTGCATGCATCTATTCCCTTTTCTCCGGACTATTTTTTTATTCCTGCCTCTCAGTCTCTCTCCCTGTGTTCCCACTCTATTTCCCTTCAATGAATATTAACGCATCTTTTGACTGTCAGCACCTTCCCTTTCAGATTCAATTGCTTGCTGTGACTCAAGGGGCATCGCTAAATGCTTTGGTGGTCTTTTTCTGTGACATGTTTTCTATATATAAGGCTAAATCTGCCTTGCATGCAAAGCTGTTTGGCACCTCATCTTTTCCCTGAGAAATCTTTTATTTGAATCATGCCAGCAAATGTGAAAACTCTTTTCCCAAAGGACGAATCTCAGCTAACAGTTTCTGGCAAGGAATCAAGCTTCTCTGCAAATAAAGGTCCTGTGCATTGATACATAAAAATTGACTAAAACAACTTGCTAATTGTCCATTTGACTACCCAACAGTCTGTAGCCAACATATCCCTTTTATTTTGGGCAGGAGTATCACATCAGTGTAGATGGGGAGGAATTGTGCTACATATGGACAGAAAATAGATCTGTGACTATGCTAACTGGCAATTAAAAGTCCCAACAGTTCTTTAGAAGAATCAAGCTGATTTTATGCAGCTTTTTTAGCAGCCTAAACCATATCTCCAACAAGCAAACCATTGATTTGACCCGACAACATTTGCCAAGGGTGTTGGGCAGCTCATCTTTGCCCAGAGTAATGGACGCATTATATTTGGTCTACGGAATCATGGCAGCAAATGTGAGAACAATTTTTCCAATGGATGAATCTTACCTAATATAATTTCTGGCAAAGAATCAATCTTCTCTGCACATAAAGGTGCTGTGCATTGATATATTAAATTGACTAAAACAACTTGTTACCCAACAGTTCAGACAAAAATTGCTCAGGCGTCTCATCTAAACTGTACCCAACATTTTTTATTTTGGGCAAGAGTATCACATTAGTGTAGATGGTGAGGAATTACACTATATATGGATGGAAATGTCCCTTTTAATACACATTTTAAAGTGGCAATAATAGATCTGTGGCTGTGCTAATTGCCTATTATAGGTTCAAACAGTTCTTGGGAAAATAAATCTGTTATGTTATGGTTATGCAAGGGTAACTACACTTTCCAGTTCTGCAGAAGAATAAAGCTGATTTTTTATTCAAATAATTGTAATGTAGTTTGCCAGTCTAAACCAAGCCAACCACTGATTTGACTGGACAAAGTTTGCAGCTCATGGTAATTGTCTATTTGACCCCCCCATTAGCCTGAACAAAAGTCTGAACTGTAACTGATCTCTCTTATTTTGGACGCCACTATCACATTGGTGTAGAAGACATCTGGTGAGGAACTGTGCTATATATGGACTCTCGACAATACCATGCTCTGTTTAAAGTGACAAATCGATTTTTGTGATTCGCTAATTGGCAATTAGATGTCCAAACTGTTCTTGTATAAAAGATTTGTTATGATATGCAAGGATAACTGTGCCTTCGATCTCTGCAGAGCAATCAAGTTAATCCTTGGTTCACATAATTGCAATGCTGCAGCCTAAACCATATCTCCAACAAGTTAACCACTGATTTTGACTGGACAAAACTAACTCAGGCCCAGTATGTCAGCTCATCTTTGCCCCAGGGAATGAATGCCTTTATTTGGTCTAGAGAAGCACGGCAGAAAATGTGAAAACTGTTTTCCCAAAGGATGACTCTTGGCTAATATACTTTTAGGTGATTTTACTTTAAGGTATGGCCACCCTTCAGCCTGAACAAGAAATTTTAACTGTAACCAACAGATCTATTATTCTGGGTCAGAGTATCTCATTAGTGTAGAAAACCTCAGGTGTGGAATTGCTCTATATGGACATAAATATCTCCTGTGCAAGACAGTTCAACACACGTTTTAAAGTGACAAATAGATCTGTGATAGATGTCCAAACAGTTCTTGAAGAAAAGATCTGGTATACAAAGTTAAATGAGACTTCTGCGGAACAATCGCCTACAGAATCACGGCAACAGATGTGAAAACCCTTTTCCCCTAAGGAAGACTTTTGACTCATATAGTTTCTTGTAAGAAATCAAGATTCTTTGCAAATAACTATAGTAAAGAAATAATAAAAAAAAAGATTAAACCAACATGCTAATTGTCTGTTTGACCACCCAACTGTCCAAACAATCTCATCTGAACTATAACCAGCAGATTCCTTTTACTTTGGGCCACAGAATCATGTTAGCTTTGAAGACATCTGGTGAGGAATTCCACTAAATTTGGATGGAAATAACTCCACAATACATTATGCTGTGCATTGGCACTATTTAAATTGTCAAAGCCAAATGCGTGATATGGAAATTGCCAATTTGATGGCTAAAAAGTTGTTAGAGTTTTATTGAGACGTGAAGATTAATTTCTGCCAAATAATAGTTTTCCGTTGTTTGTTTTCAGCTTTGGTGCAGATAGTTGGACTGGACACTGTTCACCAGCCAAAAACATGTCTCCAACATGCAAATTATTGATTTAACTATGCAACACTTGCTCTAAGACTGCTTGACTTCTTATCAATGCTCCAAATAACCAATGTCTCCAGAAGGACAATTCTATCACATACCACTAATGCCATGTCCGGAAAAATTTTACCTAACCTTGAAGGGTTAGTTCACTCCAAAATGAAAATTATATTATTAATTACTCACCCTCATGTCGTTCCAAACCCATACGACCTACGTTTATCTTCAGAACACAAATTAAGATAAGCTATCTGACCCTCTATAGACAGCAACTGAAATGATCCAGAAAAATAATAAGAACACCGATAAAACGCGACATCAGTGGATCAACTTCACTTTATTCAGTTTTCAATTTTTTTTACAATGAACACAAAAATAACCTAATTTTTAGTTGCGTCTTCCACTATTTTGGAGAGTATCGCAATGCATGTGAACACGATTCTGGATCCGGGCACATTTCAGTTGTGTGGCTGTCTATGGAGAGACTGACAGCTCTCTGATTTAATTTAATATGTGTTCTGAATATGAATGAAGGTGTTATGGGTTTGATAACGACACAAGGGTGAGTAATTAATGACAGAATTTTCACTTTGGGGTGAACTAACCCTTTAACTAAATATCTTACAGAATCTGCATCATACAGTATGTTAGAAAATACCGTACTTTATTTAGGCACATTTTAAGTAGCTTAAGCCAAATCTCCGGCATGCTAATCAACGCACTCTGAGAGCAAATGCAATATTGAACTTCACAACTTAACTTGACCAGATAATATCCTTCCAAACATAGACACCAAAAGAGAACTATTAGCATTGCATGAAAGTGGCTAATTTGCATGGTGGATAATGTATCCTGTCTGACAAAGGTATCAATGAATAATATTAATCGTGGGAGAAATCAAATCAGCACATTAGCTGTCCTCCGTTGAGGCCTTGAGGAGCAAGAAGACCAGAGCAGAATGGTAATTCGTGTTGTTTTATCGTCTCAAGTGGGATTGGGAGATGGCCGTTGTTGTTTGTTCAAATAAGGGTCAGGCCTCTTCATCTCTGGAGATCAAACATCAGAAGGGTGCAGCCGAAAGCTTGCTTCATAAGAGTCTCTCCTGCTTCTTTAGAAGGTGATAGAGCAGATCCCTGTTGAAACGAGTTGTAGCTCCCGCTCTGGGCCTTTGGAATACGTGGAATTCTTCTTCCGCTGCCGGAATAATACAACAAAGAACTTGATTGCACTTAGCTTCCTTCCATGTTATCTTCTTCAGGCACCTGCCTCTGTGTTTTTACTCCAAATGCGTTAATGTTTGAAATCCCTGCTCGTTAGAAACATGAAATGTGGCAACAAGTCTATTATAACAAGTCTTAAACCCTTTCAACCTGGGGTATAGAATACCGAGTTGGACTTGGGTTTTGCATCAATGCATCAATCAAATAGCATCTGTTTTGATCTTATGTTGCCTTTAAACCAGTTGGACACTTGGTCAGGTCTGTCAGAGAGATCTTCCTGGAATGAGATGTTTCATTGTGCTTTTACAGCATTTGTTTCACGTTTTACAGCACACTTAAGCTAATCAAATTGCTCCCCTCTTCGCAAGTGATTGGTATCACTATTGGGGGCCTAGGCAAGAAATCCCGGGTTAAGAGCCGAGGGGTTAATTAGCCCTTCATAATTAAAGTAGAACGACATATTTAAAAGGGTTTCAGACAGATTTTAACTGCACAACCGCTGGAACTAATGGAAGTTAAAGGAGCTGCACCATGCAGTGCCGCTAAATTGGATTTCACAGATGCACCATTATTTCAGTATCAATGTCATGCACGTGTGTGTGGAACGCAGGGGCAAAGTGTCTGCTATCGTCTTCCTCTGGTGCACAGCTGAGAAGGAGCACACAGGGCTAAAGTCGGTCTTTTGTGTCAGTAGGGAAGTGACTCACGCGGGAAAAGAAGACCACATCTCTGACAGCGAGTGCAATTAAGATTTTTTTTAACCTACAACGGAGACTTTAGGAAGAGGAGGCGTTCTGTACATGGTGTGCAATTTAAAACTTAAAGTGCAATTAGGATGTTTATTTGTCACGCCTGTAACGCCATGTGCTCGGCTGATTGAGGCATTAACATTTCCTTTTTTTTTTTCTAAATGCTTGAATTTACAGTCTTTCTTTTTTTCCGTCATGGCTTATAAAAGGGAACATAGTATAAAATGTAGTTGAGGCACAGCCACAGCTTTGAAGAAAATCACCTGCCTGAGCTTTACCTTGAGTGGCTGGCAGGAGCTGCTGTCCATGGTTCTGAAACCACTGAAGAGTACAAGAGCAATGATATACTGGGCAAAAAATGTGAACAGGAATCATCTCCAAAGCCAGTCCTGAAGAATGGGAAAGGTTCAGGTTCATAGGATATTAGCATAACACTGAACTAGATCTTTTACAACACAGGAGAGCCTTTTTTAATATGCAGAGACTTTTTGAGACTGATAAGGTTCAAGTGACATTGGAGCCCTTTGACAAAAGCACTGAGACATTTCTCAAAATATCTTCTATGTTATGCAAAAGAAAAAGTTGAGAGTTGAGTGGCATGAGTAAATGAAATGAATTTTTGTCTGAATCATTGCTATAGTAAATACACTAACTATTACTATATTTGTTATTTTCTCTAACGAATGTCTAATAGAGTAAATAAAATACTTATTTACACCGATTTTAGATGAAAAATGTCCACCATGACTGGTTTTGTGGTCCAGGGGTACAGTTACAGATTATCTGAAAACAACTGTTTAAGCAGAGAGACAACTAATATTCTCTGTACTTGGACAAATGGAGAGAGGAAAAGGTTCACTGCGCTGTATGCCATTCTGGATATCATACTTCAACCAGGTCCTCACAAATCTCTTGTCCGTCTGAGGAAAGCGCGCAATCCAACGGGAGGCGCGAGAGCGCAACAGTTGATGCGCGCGCGCGCGCACGACGACAACGCGCGGATCTGTTGGAAAGTCGTAGAACAGAAACTCTGCGCCCAGTCTCAGCGCGAGGACTTGGAGTTCCCCTCAGGAAGGAGTCATCCCACGTCATGCGTTCCTGGTGCTGCACTGGACGCTTCAAAGATGCGCGCACGCCTCGGGCGTTTGGAGACTCCGACTGGATGCTTATTCCGCCGCGCGCTGAAGTTCTCGCGACCCTAAAGGAATGAAAACTCTGCTGTCAACATCGTCAGCGGGAAAGGGTTCACAGGATGACTTCAGACCTGTTGCTGGTTCTCCAAATGTCCTCGATCTGACAATGGTTAACTGCTTTAATTCATCCAGCTCCAACAGCTCGACCGCCAGCTCGGATGGGGCTCCGTTCCCAGGGTACACGATGGTCATTTTGGCGATCCTCATGATAATTCTGGTGGTCGTGGTGGTGGTCGGAAACGCGTTGGTTATTCTCGCGTTCGTCGTGGACAAGAGCCTCAGAAATCAATGCAATTACTTCTTCCTTAATTTGGCAATATCGGACTTCCTTGTTGGTATGTATAAACGTGCGTTTTAAGCTCAAAATGCTTCATGCGCGCTTGTTTGTTGCATTGCAACTGTGCATGTCATCGAGCAATGGGAACCCCTTTGTTCTACAGGATCAAAGCGTTCTGGAAATCCTATATACTGTACATCTGATGAGATGTGTGGGAAGGTTGGTTGTGATAGACACCCAAATAGGAGTGCAGAGAAAAGTTTGATAAATGAGACTACACCTCACTCGATAAAACACGTAAGAGTAGCTGATGAGTAATGCCGGATCGATCAAACAGATGTACTGGATGTGCAACAGAGTGATCGATGCCAATCCTGATCTCTAGATTGAAGCGTGGCGGATTTTTCCATTTAATAACAGCAAATCAAATATGCACTACATGTTTTAAATGAAGACTGCACAATAATTACCTAAAATGTACAAAAATAAGTTATCATTTATTGTTGATCATCTAAAAATGGTCATCAGTGGCCAATATATTGGGCTGTTTTTTGTGCATTGCTTTCTCACTTTCTCAGTTTTGCAAGTATTCATTGGCATGGCCTGTTGCCTAATGATAAATGTAAATTCTTGTAGCTGCGCTCACTTTTAGAGTGTGATCCTGTTAATAGTCCTGATTACACAACTCACATTCCCTACTGCATTACTGCCTCTCAGGAAATGAATTCAGAGTGAATTATTACATAAACCACATTTCTCCTCTTTGGTCTGCTCTGACCTCATCTTGTAAACCAGGAAAGTGATTAGACCACTCCCAACAGCAACCACAACAAAAGCCGGTTTCCTCTAAGGAATACAAAACCAGTAGGTCAAACCCCTCAAGCCCACCAAAAATGCTCCTGCATGCTTATTTTCCAATTCTGTCATTATTTGCATTGGTCTGATTTTCTTTTTGCTTGTGAATTATGAGTAGGTATAGTGTGAAGTAAGTGTTTGCATTTGTGAATTATATGTGAACCTGGACCACAAAACCAGCCAACCAGGCATTGTGTGGGATAATGATTTAAATGAATCATGAATGAATTTTCTTTTATGCCAAAAATTAGGGCTGTGCAATATGGACGAAATAATCATATTGCAATTTTTTTGAACTAATATTGCGATTGCGATTTTATTAGCGATTTTGGCAACTGTTTTTGCTTTTTCAAACAAGCTTCATGTATTCAGTGCATAAGAAGTGCATAACAAAACATTTCACAATGAATGAAATAACATTTACTGACAAAGTGCGCATGCATCATATCTGTGCACATATGATAGCGTCAGTACTTTTTTTTGTGCCATTTCTAAATAAAAAATTCGGAATAAAAATCGAAATAAATTATTAGAAAAAAATTGCGATTTAGAAATTGCATGTGCTTAAATTGCGATTTTTTAAGCGATTGCGATTAATTGCACAGCCCTACCAAAAATCCTTAGCATATTAAGTAAAAAATCTGCAAATAAGTAAAAATTGCACATTTCCTACTGTAAATATATCATTTATGATTAGTAATCTGCATCGCTAAGAACTTCATTTGGACAACTTTAAAGGTGATTTTCTCAAAACGTATTTTTTTCCACCCTCAGACTCAGGAGTTCGCGCTTCCTTATTAAGATAAATTTAGCGTGTTTGGCGTGCTGTCCGGGGGGCGAGCCGGGAGATCGGCGGACTCCGAACCCTAGTAGTTTGAACCCTAACGAGGGCTGAGCTCGGCGTCCGGCTCGAACCCCTCTTGCCCCCCTGGAGCGGGAAAGCGCGAAACGAGATAGTGAAGGGAAGGAAGTGAGCTTATTTAAGGATGAGGCTTGTAGATTTGATTGGATGGAGTAGAAAATAGATTGATTGATTAATGCTATGCCAGCCGTGGCGAATCATGCGTCAGTTCCCTTAACAACATCACATAGTGGCATCTCAGATATATATTATACCATCCTAGCCAACCGTACATCAACGGAAAGCTCATTTCCAATTCAAACACTGACCCTTATGACTGGTTTTGTGCTCCAGTGTCACATATCACCATTGCCTAAGGCTTACCAGATTCATATTTCCCAATGTGCCAAACAATATTATCATTTCCAGTAATTGAAACGAGGATCAACACTTTTCTTGCCTCATGCACAGATTTCCCAGCGAGCCATACATTTTATATCCTATTTTTAGACCACATTCTTGGCGTGCTTTCGTAGCCAAGCTGGTTCTGAGGTGGAAAAAGAAATGATTACACCCATTACTCTGCAGTACCAAGACACAGACCTTCAGTTCTCTGCTGCTCTGTGGTGCGCTGGCACCATAAATTATTGGCTTGGATTAAGAGTGCATTAAGAGACGAGATCCTATCTGTGGTTCATTTCAAGATCCGCACGACCTCTCGGTCTATTCACCAAACCCTCTCTGCCTGCTTGAGTGTTTACTTACGGCTCACAGGCATTAATGCTCAGCCGATGTAGTGCCTGGTGGAAGTTCTTTGAAAAAAAAAAAATAATAAATTGGTTGGAGAGATAGGAGGTGTCGCTCTACCTGAAAACGTGCCTATGTAGTTTAGATAAGGAGCCAAACAAAGCGCTGCTTTTTTCCCTCAAATGCCAACCTGCTCAGAAAGTCTAAATAATAGAGGCATGGCTGTGTTTTTGACAGTATGATAGAAGTGAAATCTCAGCGTCCTTCAAGGACTAGGCAGTGATGAGATTGCTGTTTTGTGTGCCTTTGTGAAAAAGCTTTCTCTTGATGCTTCCAGGTGCGGAAAAGCAAGAGAAAGAGGTAGAGAGCTCAGAACGCACTCACCGTTCCCTTTGCAATTCGATGGCTTTTTGATAATGGCTCAGGTTTATCGTCGCATTGTGAAGAGACTCCTTCGTGACATGGTCCATTGATTTTGTGCTCTATTATATCCAGGCCAGGAGAAGCACGTGCCCATTGATACCAGCCGAGGTCTGTATGTAATACAGTAAAAGTGTCTCTCTCTTTCCAGGGGCTTTTTGCATCCCAGTCTACATGCCCTATATCTTGACGGGCAGGTGGATGCTGGGCCGCGGACTGTGCAAGCTGTGGCTTGTAATGGACTACTTGTTGTGTACGGCTTCCGTCTTCAACATCGTCTTAATCAGCTACGACCGCTTCCTGTCTGTTACCCGAGCTGTAAGTATCAACATCCAATGAGTCTTCTTAAGGTAACAGTCAGTAATACAACCCTAATAAACATAACTGACTTTGAAGAAACATAGTTATTTCAAAGAAATATCATCAAATTCAAACTAAATTTGAAATACAATGCAGGGAATTCTGGAAATTTACGGTTTACGGTTTCTTCCTGTAACTTTTACAGGAATTTACCGTTAACCATTAAAACAGCTTTTTACTGTTAAAATCATGGTAATTTTGTGTAGATTAGATTTAATTAGTTTTATCAGGACTCTTGCATTAAATGTATTAAATGTTGACATTGCATACTGGAGAATTCTTCCAATGACAAATTAATAGTAGTTCTTCATCTAAAATAAACCAGCCTCTGCTCTCGAGCCACCTGCTTCATAGAAATATTTCTCGATCACAATCAGTTCCTGTTAGACAAAGTCTTGCCCCTTTTGTGTAAACATCTTATTTGTTTCAAAGAGTCATTTGCAGTGCATCATCCGAGACAAAACTTGTGAGCAATTGCAGTATTCAGTGTTTGCAACCCATTCTTTATCCATAATGTCAGAAACATTTAATGTTCTTCAAATATTCCGATTGTCCCACAAATGCATGAAAAGCAAGTTTTCGCTCGGGGCCTCAGATGATGCACTGCAAATTTCCCTTTTGTCTAAAACAAATGAGTTGTTCAAAAAACCCACAAGAAGCTGCAGACATTGTTATTGCAATCAGATGAATAATAAGCGAATGACTTGCTGCCCCAGCGACAGATCTTAGATAAGAGCGGCCCACCAGACGGATGAAGCTCATCCTCTGTGGATCCAGTGCTCAACTGCTTTATGGTCATGAATTTTTCAGTGCAATTTACTGCAAATATCCGCTATGTTAGTCACGGCATCATCAATTTATATTCATACTTCATAGTGAGTCAACCTTAAGACCAGGGGGTTATTAAAAACCCAAACTTGAGCTCTGTTCCAAAACTAGTTGAGCTGCCTTGCTGTCTACATCCCAGCTGAGACGAACCTCATTAAAGGAATAGTTCACCCCAAAATTAAATTTACTCAAATCTGTATGGATTTCTTTGTTCTACTGAACACAAATATTTTGAAAAAAAAAATAAAGTTTGCAACAAGGCTGTTTTGATCCATAGTACTTTATGTTTCCTACATGGGTAGCTCACTGGAAGATGGGTTTTGTTTTAGAACTAACGTAAAAGGTACAGGAAGTACTTTACAGTCCTGTATTGCACCGCAGCGCTGTATTGTTGCATAAGTGTTTTTTAAGTGTCCTTCTCAGTTCTCTAGTGGCTGGACTGAATTCTGGTGTATGACTGGCATGCAGCTACCCATGATTCTGCGGAGCTGTAATGACTCACGGGGAGCGACTATAATAAGGCTGCCCCCTCTCCTGACCTTTACATCCTGAGAGGGGCCTCTGATTAAAACCACACGGCTAAAAGTCATGTCTAAAACAGCCTCCTAACCACCAAAATGGCTACTGTAAGGAAACAGCTACTATCATGGCTTCCCAGGTAAAAAACAAATGGACTTCCATAATGTACCTAAAGTGCTCTATGTTCATGCACTAATTGTGTACTTAATATACTTAAAATACAGAGATGGTATGTTAAAAGCACATTTTAGTCTCAAAATAGCACAGTTGAGTACACTTAAGAAGTACCAAAATTGTAATATTCAAAACAAAATTAGTGTGAAATAGAGCACTTTAACTACATTAAGAAAGTCTACTTGTCCTTCATATGGGTTAACTGGTGATCTGAATAGGGTTATACAGGTAAAAACAAAAGTATATTTGTATGCACTAAATAATACTTAAGTACAAGTAAATTTGTAGTACATTAGTACAGTAGTACTTCAATGCAGTTAAAATAAATTTAAAAAATGAGCTTTTATGCTTTTAAAATGAGTTCAGTCTTATAGTAGACTTTTTAATATAGTAACTTTACATTTTCCCAACTGTGGTACTTAAGTATACTTAATATAAATGCACTAATTAGCACTAACACTTAATTGCTTTTAGATATAGTACACCAAAAGTGTTTAATAACTGCATCTTTTTAAAATGTGCTATGAATGCTTTACATTAAATGTTAGTAAAATTCATTTTAGCAGCAAGCATACTTTTGGTATAAAGTACATACATTTTGCATATACATATTTATTATAAATAATTCAAACATCTATTTTTATGCATGATGACGAGTTTATTCAAAAGCATAAAGTAAGGTGGGTTCGAGTGCAGTACAAGCGGTAACTAAATACATTTTTAATACAGATAAATTACATTAAAAGTGCAAATTAGTTCATTTGCATGGTGTCTCAAAATAGACATCTGTGTGTTATGGACATACAGAAGTTCTTAAGATTAGCTTAAGTACTACAGAATAACTTTGACTTTATTAAGTACAAAATTGATGTGTAAAAATATAGCACATTATACAAAAGCATGAAAAATAGTGCACTTTTTTGTCTGGGTTGAGGAGTTCAACCCGAAAGCAGACATGCTGCTAACTAAATCTCTTTTAGTATCAAGCTTCTTTATCCAAAGTCACTATTTTATATCCATCATTTGAGGAAGTAATCAAATATGCGCTTCTCTCTCAAATGGCTAGACGTTATAGTGAATTATTAATTATATAGCCTGAAAGTTATATATATGTTTTTTTTTAAATACCACTCATTTGATTGGCTCGTGCCATGCAGTTGTCTGCTTGTTGTTTGTCGCTCGTTTTGGATCTAACTGGATTTGAAGGAGTAGCTGCCCATCGATTAGCTGCTTTAAATCATGAGCTGCTTGTAGAGTTTTAAAGTAGCTGGATCTGAAGTGGCTGTCAGCTTTGAAAACCACGTGGCTGCACACCAGCTCTTCTGGTGCAATCATAAAAGGAAGGAAGGGGAAGGAAGTTCAATATTTTTTTCCATTGAGCGTGTGCATTTATCTCTATAGCAAACAGCGACACGATTTTGAGGTCCTTAAATAACCTCTCTTCACATTCAACTAAACTGTTGAGCAAAATAAGCTCGGAAAACATGGGAACGATGCCCTACTGTGAAAGACGAATGCGCTGCGCGAACATGGCGTTAAAGCCCATTTCCCAGTGCTTAAACGGCTTTTCACGGGGGTTTGGGCGAATTATGAAACGCAAATATTGATTTCCTGCGGAAAATATGGTATCAAAATTGTTAAGAAACATTAAGGCATAGATATGCGCTACAATAACAAATTTGCGAGATCTTGCAGATGTGTTGAAAGATAATTTAGCAGCTTGTGACTGGATATCTGGAGCGTAACTTTTAATAGATAATGCAATGACATTTTATCCTCAGCAGTTTATCCCGTCGTCGCTTCATGCATAATGTATAAAAATTTGCATATCTTGCGAATACTTTTCTTATCCGGCTCTTCTGAAGTACTCATTGTTTAATGCTACTTCCTGTTGACAACATGTCTGAGATTGCTTTTGAAAGATTAACGATCCGTCATCCGTCAGAAACGACAAAGTTAAATGCCTTTCAGACCTCAAATGTCGTTTCAAAAAGACTTGTCAGTAATTGAACGTGGCGGTTTATTTGATAGTATCAGTGGCATTTGACAAGCCCGCCAGGCTTTAATTATTCTCCTTGGTGGTGAATTATTTAAGTCAGAGATGGTTCTTATCCTTACGTATGATCTGTGCAGAATAAGGTTTGGGAAAGGTAGTGTGTTTTTCCAGAGTATGTAATGCATGGGAATTAACATAATAAGTTTTGAGGTCAACATGTGATATTTAAGTACCATTGAATATAATTATTTTAGTGCATATAATAATATTAACATAATTAAATGGTTATTTGTAAAAGCAATTTAATACATTACGATTTTTAAATTGGCATGCAATTGAGCATCTCTAATTTTCATTATAATAATGAAAAATGTATTATTTTTATTCATGTAGATAAAATAAGTATATATCTAGTATTACAGCAATCCAAAGTAAACTGATAAACGATGTCACAATGCAACAAAAACATACTAATATTATTCGGGGTGAAATATAATCTAAACACATTAATTGTATATAAAAAAGCTCCTCCTATTAAAGCAGTAGTGCTTATCCAGGGGGTGGCACTTCAACTGAAATGGGGTTTATGTCAACAAAACTTCAAGGCACTTCTCCAGTTCAAGGGCGCCAGAAGGTGTGAAATGCCTTTATGTTTTTCTGAGGTAGTTACCGACATATTCCTCACTCCCTAAAGACTATTATTTGCAGTAATTTCAAGGCTGAAATGGCATTAGTTTATAACAAGAAAACACTCTTGAGGGCTCCTGTCTTTTTCGAAAAGATGATTCCTTTCTCTGGTTGTCATCTTTCCAATTGTCATGTTTAAATTACTGAAATGAAAAGTGTTTCGGGCTGGACTCTAGAGTGAGGTGCTATGGCGAAGACAGCCTTATTGTCACACTGCCCATCAGCGGAGACAATTATGCTTGTCAATTATTCATTGCTGTATTTCAGGAGATTTACTGTTACATTATGTTTGAATCACTTCAATCTCATCTTACTAAGACATATTATTGGAGATATAAAGTGTCCACTGAGAGACTGCACTGTTTACAAGATTACAAGAATCATAATTTTATAATGTCAATAGCAGCATCTGCAGCTGCTCCGTTATGTCTCTGAATAAAAGTGATGATTTTCTTTACATATTCTCGCTATATCAGACTACATGAGGCATAAATGCCTGATGGATCAAATATGATACTCAACAAAATCCTGTATGAAATAAATGTATGTGTATATATATATTTTATTTGTGTGTGTTCTTTTTCAATGAAGGCAGTAGAGAGAAAGACAGCTTGCTAGGTTTTGAAACAGAGCCACAGGAAATTGTCTCTAATGAGGGGGAAAAACTGTATTCATGATTTAAAGTGATTTAGTCACATGTCTTAAACCTTTATTAAATGTAAATTGTATTATCATGTCATCAGACTAATCGGACATGCCGATTAACTTATAATAGCGCCATTAGTCAAGCTGGTCCAAATCATTAGCTCATAGGACGACCGATCACTTCTGCAGTGCAGAGATTGGTTCTGTTTCCTTGCAGTGCTCTGAATCCTAGACTGTGAATTGAATAAATCATGAAGAAGAAGAGGCAGTCACACTGAGTGTGCAAAGACGTTATTGAGTGTGATAGCTGCCAGGGATCACTCCCCCACCAATTTATGACTCTGAACTATGGCTATTTCATGTGTCTCTTTTGTTTGACTTTAATCTTTGGTCTTATTCCACAGGTGAGGTACCGGGCCCAGCAGGGCGTCACTCGTCTGGCAGTGGTCAAGATGTTGACAGTGTGGGTTTTGGCGTTCCTCCTCTACGGACCGGCCATCATCTTCTGGGAACTGCTGGTGGGAGAAAGCATCGTTCCGGAGGACGAATGTTTCGCTGAATTCTACTGCACCTGGTACTTCCTGCTCTCCGCGTCGACCTTCGAGTTCTTCTCGCCGTTCATCTCCGTGGCCTTCTTCAACTTCAGCATCTATCTCAACATCCAGCGGCGGAACCGCAGTCGCATGGCGCACGTGGAGGCCGAGAAGGAGGACGGCTGGAGGGTCATCGACGGACAGGCCTCGTCCGTTTTCTTTGTTAAAACGCGCAAGGTGTCCTCGAGCGAGCCGGCGGCCGTTTCGGCCGTGATTCAAGACGACGACGAGGTGTCGCCATCGTCCAGCGGCGATCCCAGCAGCACCCACTCCGTGTCTTTGACAATGAAGACGACCATTAAAAAGAGAGGGTTGCTCAGCGGTTGGGTAAGGACGCGGATAATACGAGCGCAGGAGGCGTCAAATCCATGCGCCCCCTGCAGGAGCGGAGGACATGCACGTCTTTCGAGAGATAAGAAGATTGCCAAGTCCTTGGCAGTCATCGTGTGCGTTTTTGGGGTGTGTTGGGCACCCTACACTCTCCTTATGATCATACGGGCGGCCTGCAGCGGTAGCTGCGTGGAACATCATTGGTACGAAGTCACTTTTTGGCTCCTTTGGCTCAACTCAGCTATTAATCCTTTCCTCTACCCGCTTTGCCACAGCAGCTTTCGCCGGGCCTTCGCCAAGATTTTGTGCCCAAAGAGGCAGTCTGTTCGACCACATGAGGAAAGCCCTTCCTGCCAGTGACAATCTGACAGCAACAGAAGGGATTTAACACACTGAATAATAAAGCATGAAATAAAAGCACCAGGGAAAGCAAAAAAGCAAAACATTTCCGCCGAAGCAATGGAAATCCATGTCATTACTTGATGGAGTAGCATGTTTTGTTCTTCTTTGATGATCTTTTATTGATGGATATAAACAGTGCAGCTAACAGTGCTGGTTTTTGTGTTTATCTCTTGTCTTGCAGTAACATAGGAGCGGAGTTTTCCACTCTTGTTAGCTAACGTAAGTTGCATGTTCTGGGACATCTGTGGTGAAAAAGTGACGCAGAACATATTCTGTTCGCCCATATAAACATTATTTATTGACTTGTATATTCCACTCCATTGACTCGCATGCAGAGAAGAGGTGATCTATGGGACAGGCCATTACAACTCAAATGAGAAAAGAAACATATAAGGTGTACTGAAAACATGAGACTCTGAAATTTATATATTCTGCTATGGACAAGATGTTTTTGAACGGCAGTTTTGTGGAATTTTCGTGAAATGTGAATTAAGTTATTGATATATCAGTTTACAATTATGAAGTGAATGAATACATTTGAAAGGAATAATACAAGTCTTTCGTTTGAAGATATTTGCGGATTGTAATTTTTCTCAATTATTTATTTCTCATCATTTTTATGAACTGAAAATCTTGCAAATGCCAATCGATTCTTATATGAAAGAATTGGAATGTAGCAACTGTGTCTTGTGGACAATTTTCATGGTGCTTTTTTTTGTCATTTATAGTGATCAGCCTTGATCCCTTTTTTTCCATCAAAGTGCTCTCTGGACTTTCAACAATGTCTTTGTTCTGTGTTTCACGGAGAAAATAGTGTCATACAGATTTGGAAGGGCATGAAACAATTTAAATTTGGTGGCATATTTCTTTAAGATTTGTGTTTTTGTTTTCCTTGACTAGATTCGTGCTAACAGTACCATTGTCAACAACACAGAAATCATTAAAGTGGCTTTACAACTGTATCATTTAAAATGTTTTAAAATTGTTTGCATTTTTTTTTTTTTGGAAGGGGAAATCCTTTTAACAGTTTTGTACATGCCAAGTATTCATCTAGGACGAGTCAGACCTGTGCATTCAATTTCGAAGTCGTCAAGAGACTTTGTAAATTATGTTTTTTTATGGATTTAACCAAGTTATCCAACTGAGGCCAATTTCATATTTGTAGCCACGATTCAGCGCCTCCCAAGTTCTTTGAGATTAATTTTAGTGAATTTCTTCATATCACAGAAGGCAGCATGGATAATCTCCCTAAAACCTCTAGAAAAACGTTAATAAGGTCCAAAGGCAAGGTTTTCGATTTCAGGCAACAAGACGATCTAATATTTGATATTCAAACCATATTAGTTAATAATTCTAGTCTGAGTTAAAAATGCCCAAAACACCCAGCAACTGCAGTAGTATTTTGCACAGACCTCTGAAAACTCAGGTCTTATCCCTGGAGCAGTCGCCACGCTTCTGCTGCTCTGATCTGCTTTTTGCTTCAGTGAATTAGTAAATGGCTCTTTTTTTTCCAGATGGCTTTGAGAGCACTCCATTTATCAGTGCTGTTTGGAGCTCAAGTTAATTAAACCCCAATGACAAGCATCCTCATCAGATCCTTGAATTTGAAAATCTAGAATCTCTTAACCAGGTGATGCTGTTGCACTATATGGTGTCTATGTAAAGTGAACGAGGGCACGGACATGGTTGTTTACAGGATCAATGCTTCGAGCATTTAGAGAGCAGCGTTTGAAGTGACATCTTGATATTTTCTACTTGACAGTTGAAGAAAAGATTTAGCTTAATGTATCTTTCCTCTGTGTTCCTTTCGTAGCTGTGCAGCAAATAGAAAAGCAGAAAATCGTCCCGACAGTCAGGGAACGGGAATGTCCTGGGAACAGGTCATACTACCATCGGAGCAGATCAGCATGAACCTTCCCTCTGAGCATCCCATTGCCTACGGATGATAACCTCCCACGTAAATGTGTGGATGTCAGGCTGTCCTGAATTTACCCTGATAGAATACATCGCAAAAAAATAAATTTGTGGTCAAACTCCTTTGAAGATGTTCCACTGAATTGTGGAAGTCTAACTGACTCAAGCTGTTATCAAGAACCTAGCTTAGGGGTTTAACGTTACAATGCAATGTTGGCGACAAGTTCGATTGGGGGCTTATATCATAATTAACCCCTTTACAACTATAAGAAGGTCATTTACTTCACAGCTTAGACCGCCGTTCTCTTGGGGTTTCAGGCTGGTTGATGCTCGGTGCTGGTCTAAGTGTTGATACAACTGGATCAACCCCATTGATCACCTGCGAAACCCAACATGTCTACCAGCAGGGTCTTTCTGGTAAAGCCGATTGACCATGGTAGTTTTGTTGGCTATGCTAGCTCTGGCAAACGCTAAACAGTCATCAGTCATGCAGTGGATTTGATCAAGGTTAATACGTTGATCATAATTGTATGTTTTAACTGTTTTGTTTTTTTGATAAGCTAACTGACCATTTAAATCTTGTTGGCTTGGCTAGTTAAGTGTCTTGGTGGCAGCTTTTTGTGGGTGATATGCGTTGGCAAAACAGTCCAGATATATGTGACCTTGGACCACAAAACCAGCTATAAGGGTCAATTTTATGAAAAGTATACATCTTCTGAAAGCTAAATGAATAAGCATAGATGTAGGGTTTGTAAGGATATGACAATATTTGTTCAAAATCTGGAATCTGAGGGTGAATATATTCTCAATTTTTAAATATTTAGGAAATTGTCTTTAAAGTTGTCCAAATGAAGTCCTTAGCAATGCATATTGATAAACTTATGCTAAGAAATTTACTAAATATCTTCATAGTATATCTTCATAATATTCTAGTGATTTTTGACATAAAAGCAAAGAAAATAATTTTGACCCATATTGTTGGCTGTTGCTACAAATATACCTGTGCTACTATGTTTTGTGCTCCAGGGTAACATATTAATTAAAAGGAACTAGTCTGATAGCTGTATAACCTCGGTGAGAGAAAGCATCTTGGTAGGTTTTTGTGGGTAACTTGTGTAGTGGAATCAAATTAGTTCAAACGAGCCCTACTTAGTTAAACTAGCCTGACTTGATGGGGTGCATGGATCAAAACAGGTTGGGAAGCACTGGGATAGATGCTTTTCTCAGATTAATACTATGAAAATTCCTGGTTCCTGGGCTTCCACAATCCCAAAGATTCTAACACCTAATTACCAGCAGCACCTGCGGCTCCTTTAGATTACGACCCAGATTTTGTGAGACCTTTGCAGTGAATGTCACGGGCGTTCACCCCATTGTTCACCTTCCGGCACAGCAGGCACCACAACAGTCATTAAGGCTAAAAGACAGCGGCATGATAAAGTCAGAAGCATGATAGGGCACTAAAGGACACAGTTTGTGCCAATTTAAAATCATACAAGCACAACAAACTCGATGGGGGGGAGCTGTCCTGCATAGCAACCCGCTGAGCTTAATGTGCCGTCATTTTCATACCACTACATTATGCATTGTATTTTGTCAAGATTAATGTGTTTTTGACCATGATCGTTTTTTGTGTCTTACATTAGAGCTTCTGAGCAAATGCGGGTATTGTTTTGGAGCCAGTTTGACTTCCTTCTGTCACGCAGCATTTGCTGTGTTTTCTGTGATAAAATGCAGGTTTGATTAGATTCATGGTGGGCAATCGATTTTTGCAAGTTTACAATTTTTTCATCCCCCGAAAAACCCATTGAATGAGTGTGGATGTTGTCAACGTGTGGCCATATTCCCATTGAGAGACCTGTTTTAACTGTGTTTGGAGCTGTTGTTAAGCTCCAGAAACGATAAAAAATGTACCGCAGAAGTGCTCCAGATGTCTTACACCATACTTAATCCATGCTACTATGGAAGCCTGTTTCCACCACTAAATAAAAAATATAAAAAAAGATTACTGCGACTTTCATCTCACAATGACTTTTCAGACTTTTTTCTCAGAATTGCGATTGTGAGTTATAAAGTCTGATTTTAAGCAGAAAAAAGTCTGATATGGTATGACTGTTATAAAGTCAGAATTGCGTGATATAAACTCACAATTATGTGATATACATTTTTTTCTCAGAATTGTGATATATTTCAAGCAGAAATTGAGAAACTTAATGACTTAATATCTCGCAATTCTGACTTTATATCTCGTGACTTTATATCTCGCAATTCTTACTTTATATCACGTGACTTTATAACTCTTAATTTTGACTTTATATCTCTTAATTCTGACTTTATATCTCGCAATTCTGACTTTATATCTCGTGACTTTATAACTTACAATTCTGACTTTATATCACGTGACTTTATAACTCTTAATTCTGACTTTATATCTCTTAATTCTGACTTTATATTTCGCAATTCTGACTTTATATCACGTGACTTTATAACTCACAATTCTGACTTTATAACTCTTAATTCTGACTTTATATCTTGCAATTCTGACTTCATATCTCGTGACTTTATCCCCCAATTCCACAGACAAGGCTTAAGCTAGTCCCAGACTAAATTGTACATTTGAGCTGTTTCAGATGCAAAAATCTTGCTCTGACA
>JAUCMT010000053.1:813629-830875 GCA_032357475.1 Enteromius thamalakanensis
TCTTCAGTCGCCAGCTGCCCAGAGATTGATCCTAAACGTGGAATAAAAAAACAATTATGCAATACCGCACCACATGGTAACAATATTAGCTACTAAACATCGCTATATAATAGAAGCCTGTTTCTGATCTCCTGATCGGCCAGTACCTTGTCGGAGTTGTTCCTGAGGGTCACACACTTGCCCTCCAGGTCGATCTCCTCGATGCTGACGCTGCCCGTGGCTTCGGCCTCCTGACTGATCTGGACTTTAGGAGCGGCGGTGGACGCCTCCTCCAGCTCCACGCGCTTTCTCTTGGCACGGGTGCTACGTGAAGACGTAGAAGTGCTGCTCGCCATGCTGCGGGACACCGTGACCCGAGAGGGTGGGCTGGGGGACAGCTTCAGCCTACAGGAGACGGGACGCACTCATTACGTCATCACAGCAAAAACTAAGGACATTAAATGGGTTAGCACCGTTTCTGCCACTACGCTGTCGTCTTATCTCTCCTTCCTATCACCTGCGCTCTGAATCTCTCAACGGCAGACTATCTTTAACTCGTCTCAATCTTGCTGCCGGTCTTTGAGTCTTCCTGTTAGACTCGCGCACGAGTGAGGCGAGCGGTTATCACTCAAGCGTGACATTTCACAAGCTACCTTCCTCCTCTGGCATGTCGAGAATGTCAGGTATGAAGCTCAAGAATGTGAAGTGTGTTTGACGAGCGCTTCTGAACACGTTACGGACCACGGGCGATAATAACCGGCTGCCAGAACTGCCTCAGGCTTGCCTAAACCTAGTAATCTGTGTTCAGACACTAGCTACGGCACTCAGAAGTCCGTTTAGAAGCACTTTGGACATTAGAAACTCACTCTGATGTGTTTGATACCCATGATGCTTTATCAACTGTTTAAATGCGTTTTGAAGACAGTTTTTTTTATTTAAGTGTATTGACTTAACTTGCATTAAATTCTGTTTTTTTAAAGGCCCTACCAAAGCTAAAAGCCCAAAAATGCTGTCTACGTCGGCCTGCATTCCTGTCATGCCTCGTTGATTAGCGACGCTCACCTGTCCTCCTCGCCCTCCAGCAGCTTCCTGTAAGCGTTGATCTCCATGTCCAGGGCCAGCTTGACGTCCAGCAGCTCCTGGTACTCGTTGAGCTGCTGCTGCATGCACTCCCTGAGCTCGGCCATCTCGCGCTCCTTGGCGTCCAGCTGCCGGCGGTACTTGTCGCGGTCGCTGGACAGCATGTCCTCCAGCTCGCGGATGCGCTCCTCGGCGGCAGACGCCTGCGGGGGGGCAAGAACACAGCGTGAGCGACAGGTAGCATCACTTCTACTGTTTTTCTGCCAAGCTACAGCCAGAAGAGAGGTTTAGACATTTAACTTGGACATTTAGACACCAGCTTTGGGGTTTCTGCTCATTCACGGGACAGTGACTGGACGTGCTGTGAGTATTCAGGACGGGGCAGGCCATGCGTACCTGTTTCTGCAGAGCGTTGAGCTGGAAGCTCAGGCCCTCGATCCTCAGGTGGGATTCCTGCAGCTCCTCGCGGGCCGTGAGCACTGCCTTGTCATTCAGGTCAGACGACACCTTGGCGTTATCCAGCTGCAAGGGGAAGATTTCCGTTAGCAAACGCACCATGTTTCTAAAGGAGACTTCATGTGCGACTCGATCGCGTCTGACCTTGGCCTTGAAGGTCTGCTGCAGCTCCGTCTTGTAGATCTGCACCTGCTCCTCGTGCTGTCTGCGCAGATCCTGCAGCGCCTGCGCCAGCTTGAACTCGTAGTCCTGCTGCATGCCCGAGTCCACCTCCACTATACGCTTCTCCTGACGCCGACGCGTCTCGCGCACCTCCTGCCAGACACGATCACGAGTTAGACCCTGACTACGACTATGAGTAATATCTGCCTATTTTTAATTATCGGCGATATTTTATTATTTTGACAACATGTGGGGCTTTTATTTTGACATTGTAGTTTAGTGCTGTGCGATATTGACATGATTGATATTCTCTGGGATTTTACTGATACCATTAATTAAGACTGCGAATAATGGTCAGCTGACATATCGGCCGATATCTGCTATTTTTTTAAATTATCAACCGATATTTTATTCACTACTTCGACAACATGTGGGGCTTTTATTTTGACATTGTAGTTTAGCCATGTGCAATATTGACATGATTGATATTTTCTGGGATTTTACCGATACCGTTAATTACGACTGCGAGTTATGGCCAGCCGATATATCGGCCATTTTGTTTTTATTATCAGCTGCTATTTTATTCATTATTGGCTGCTATTTTATTAAATATTTCGACAACATGTGAGGCTTTTATTTTGAGATTGTAGTTTAGCCATGTGCAATATTGACATGTTTGATATTCTCTGGGATTTTACAGTTACCGATAGTTACGACTGCAATTTATGGCCAGCCGATATATCGGCTGCTATTTTATTCATTATTTCGACAACATGTGGGGCTTTTATTTTGACATTGAAGTTTAGCCGTGCGGAATATTGACATGATTGATATTTTCTGGGATTTTACCGATACCGATAATTATGCAATATTTTTCCAATTGTGTTGTTGTGCTGATATCTTAAAGACATTTTGATATTCTTCATATTTTGTCTGCTGCTTCATTCACATACAGTATATATTTTAAAATATTTACACGTCAATATTTATATTCATATGTTCTGAAATGTAAATGTGCGCATTTATAAAACATACACAGCACTAACAAATTACGTACACAAAGTTTTAATTGCGATTAATTACTCAAGGTCATATCGCACATCGTTAAAATGCCAATTCCGATATTAATTGAAATCACTTCTTCACACTGACCTCCTCAAACATGCTCTTCCTGAACTGCAGCTCCTCGGACAGGCTCTGGCAGCGGTTCTCTAGATCCACCCTCATCAGCGTCTCCGCCTCCAGCTGCTTCTTGGCCACGCCGTGGGCGTCTTCAGCCTGAAACAGAGACAGAGCCCCCGTCAGACGCTACTCTGAAGCCGAGGTGGCTGCAGCGGGGGTCGAGGGACTTACTTTGGCCAGCTGAGCCTTCAGGTCGGCGAGCTCTGCGGATAAAGCCTTGTTCTCGCCGAGCGCCGTGTTGAGAGACGCCTCGTTCTTGTTGAACTGCGCTTCCAGCTCCTTGATTCGAGCCTGAGCCAGAGCCAAGTCTCCATCCTTCTTCTTATAGCTGCAAAACACATTAATCTTTGGGTTAATCCAGAGTCACAAACAAACTTCAGGAGCGTCCGTCAGCGTTACATTAATCACAAAAACACCATGATTTACCTGAACACCTGAACGTGCTCTTAATGTGCTTTTATATAAAAAAATATAGCGTTCAGTTTTGATGCATTGCTTTTTTTGCATCATATATTACAGAAAATGTCAGACAGAAGTGTTTTATTGATGCCAAAGAACAATAAAAGAGGATTTATTGAAAAAGATAATGTACTAGATTATTATATTCTTGCATTTTAAAGATCTCACTATCAATAAAAATTAAGGCGTTTAATTTTACAGCCTTAACTTTAATCAAACATTCAATAATCATTAGTAAAAAATAAATAAATAAAATATATATATAGTCAGAATTTCTAGTAAGAAAATTAAAAAATTGTTATAAAATGTAAAAATATAAAAAAGCAATATTAAGTTAATTTTACACGCTCTAACCCCTAATTTATTTATTTATGATTTAGTGCCAACAGTGGCTATATTCATGGTAAGAAGAAACATTAATTTCACAGTTCAGTATTATTTTATATATATATTTTTACATTTGATTAATTAAAAATAAAATTAAACGTAAATGTGTAAATAATTTAAAAACCAAAATCACATAAATAATGTATTTTTTTATTAATACTACAGTATAATAAATATTTGCAATAAAATCCACGAATTGCATTAAAATACATGCATTTTTAAAATGGATTAAAATAAACAATGCACATAAAAGAATGAATATAAAAAATAAAATTTTAAATTAAAATATGCACAAGAAATATGTGCAGTAATATTTATGACGTGGGCTGGGTTTCACATGTTTCTACAAGCCCATCACTGAACAAAAAATGTAATCTCTCTACAAATAATTTCCTGTATTTTTTTCAGTTGCCACAACACAAGCTCTGCTAACACGTCACATGACCTAATCCACAGTCTCCATCCTGCAAGAGTAAAATAAACCCCCGAGTGCTGAGATCTGCGTGACAGATGCAGGCTGGTGGCATGAAGTGACACACTCCTGTGGTTAAAACAGTCGCCCGCAAACAAGCACGTAGCAACAGACTTCCTGTTTATAAGCGCTCATTAGCAACGAGATCAACCAAACGTAAGCGTGAGGCGAGTATCAGAGACGCTGATCTTCTGCTGGAGATATTCAGAGCAGCAGATGGCAGTCAGGTTAGTTAAGACCAACTTGGGTTTAAGACCACCACTGACTTAAAGCCTTATGGGTAATTAAGAGCGGATCAGGGACTCAGCCGCTCTTTTAACATCACGAGTGTGTTTCTGAGCAGTACTCACTTGCGGGTGACCTCCTCGAGCTCGGAGTTGGCTTTTCCCAGATCGATCTGAAGTCTGGCTCGCTCTCGGGCCGTTTCGTCCAGAACGCGTCGGGCGTCCGCGAGCTCGGCCTCGTATAGAGACTTGATCCCAGACACCTGAACCAAGAAAAAACACCATCAGTCAGACACCGACACGCCTAACCCTCATAACAGCATTAAATAAACGCATTCGAGAACACAAAAACGTGACTTTTTATTGAAATAAAACAAACATTCATTAAAAACATTTCAAGTTACATATATTTTAACCATAAAAGCAATAAGTTGCTGCTTTAAATTGTTGTTTTTTCTGTTTAGATGACTTGTATAATGTTATAGTTTAATACTAATTATTATTGTTTTATTTACTTCGTCACTATTCTAGGTTTTACCCATTTGTCAGTAAGAGTTGACTAATTTAAAACTAATTTAATATGCTCTTTATTCTTTAAATGTAATATATATTAACACGTACAAGTCAGAATAAGCATGTTTGAATTTTTACATAAATAAACGTAACTATTTCCACCAAATTTAGACATTTTATTTTTCGAAAACTTATTTGAAACCTTAAAAGTAGACACTTTGCCTACATTTAATGCGCTTTCTATGGACATAAAGTCACTTTTGATGCAGATAACGTCTTTGACCCATATATTTTTATTTATCATATATTAAATAAATACATATTTACTAGTTCTTTATGAGGTTAAGAATATCTCCAAACGAACAGGTACTGGTAGTTATTTTGTTTTTGATGATATCTTTTCATTTCGACTAGTAATAATTGCAATAGTGACTAGTATCGATTAAATGCTACTAGTAAGCATTAGATACTAGTACTTATTTATTAGACGCTAGTGTCTTTAGTAATTACTACTAGTGTCAATTCTTATCTTACTAGTCAAATCTTTACAGTAAAAGTTCAATTAAAAAGTAAGATTTCAAACAAATACAGAAAAAAAAGTTTCTAATAATAATAATAATATGGAAAGCGTTACTAGCGCGGTTTGTGGATTAAATGTTAATACGGCTTGCCATACTACATTGCTCGCAAATAAACGGAGTTTAAGTCGTTAACAGAACTCGTGCAGGTCCAAGTGCTTTCACGAGACCTCGCGAGATGTTACACTGCATTCAAACGACTTCTTTTGGTGTTGGTGATGAACGAGGGCTCGAGTTTGATGTGATCAATTCAAAACAAAGGCAGCAGATGGTCCCGATCAAATTCAAATGTGAAGAGAGCATTTGGCCACTCCCAAACTTTGAGGGAAAACGCCCAAACTCACCAGGACCACGGTCCCCAAGTCCAGGAATCAGGCTGAACACACTCTAAAATCGCGCTATGCGCCGTTTTAACGCGCTTTTACCTGCGTTTTAACACTTTTAAGCGCGTGACTGAGCGATCGGCTCGCGCGTGCATAAAAATAAAACTCAAATTTGAAGCATATGAACTCAATCCACCGGCCACTCCCTGCGCGTGCATTCTATAGATCCCCCATACATTGGCTTTTCCGTGCAATGCGTTAGTGTACAGATTTGTGCGCGTATTTGCATACGCGAAGCACGTTTTTCAAAGCGATTGTGTCAAAATGCATGACTTCCTCGCGCGACTTTTCAAATGTCGCGCATCACGCTCAACACACTTTGAAAGTTTTAAAGATATTAAACGCACAGCGAACGCCCAAAACGAACGCTAAACGCGAGCGGTGCGCATTAGAAGCGTGTATTCACAGAAAAACGCGACCCTTAGCAAGCCTGGTGGTGAAAACCGCGCGCACGGAAAGATTTATTGATCGTAAAAGCAGCACAAAGGAACGGCTCCGTCACGCTGTTACCTCTCTGGTCGTGACTTCCTCCTTCTCGGACACCTTGAAAAGCAGCCGGTCGTTCTCGAGCTCGAGGGAGCGCACGCGGTCGATGTAGACGGCCAGGCGGTCGTTGAGCGCGCGCAGGTCCTCTTTCTCCTGCAGGCGCGTGATGCGCGCGGGGCTCAGCGGCGTCTGCGCGGCCGACGCGCGGCTCGACTCGCGGCTCGGGGTTGCGGTCGCCATATCGCTTCACGCTCCAGACACCCACTTCGGCTCAAATAAACAGTCCTCCGAGTTCCACTTCGGCCCGGTGTACGCTGCGGCCTCCGAGTCGCGCTTGGAACGGCTCTCCGGTGGCGTTTGGAAGTTTTTGTTTGCGGAGTTTTTTGAATGAAACCGTGTTTTGTAGTCCGGGAGCTGGTTGGCTGTCTTTGAAACGGAGGTGTGAAAATAAAATGGCCGCCGCTAACGTAAAACCGCGCCAAAATTCAGCCCAAGTGCTCATGGGAGATGTAGTCCGAAACTTGAAAAGCCCCAACAGTCATGTGGAAAATATTTTATTGTCGTCTTTTTTATAGTGTGTTGTTATTATTATTATTATTAACTTTTCGAAAAACTTTAGCCAGTTTCTTTTTTCCATTGTGTATTTTCATATTTTGTTTTCTTCTCCGTATCTTTACATTTGTGTGTAGCTCATAATTTATGAACAATAAGGTGAATTTTGTTATATTATTATTTCCCCCCCATTTTTTCATGTTACGTTTTGATGTTTTCCCCTTTTTCATTAAATTTTTTGTTTGTGGCTCATAATTTACGCTCAAATATTATTATTATTACTAATACTACTATTATTATTAACCTAAGGATTGAAAACAGAACAAAACAGTAAAGGAAATAGACTCTGTAAGGCACTGAAAGACGTTTCAAAACATAAATCTAATAAAAGCTCTTTTTTAATTATGTTAAGAATAACATTGCCAGTATACAACAAAATAATATAAATAAAACAAATAAAAAAAAATAAAGTGGAACTCACAAACGTGCCATTTTATGTTTTTATTTTTTTATTTCGAAAAATCGAAAGGTTCTGTGATTAAGGGGGGCAAACATGAATTTTAAATAATGTTTTAATAATTTAAAAATAATAAATTAAGTAATCTCTTACACACCGGTCTAGATGTTATTTACTCTCTTCTAGGCGGCGCCACTTTTTTCCCCGCGAACTTCTTTCTAGCCGTCGCGTGTGAAAGTTCAGCTTCCGCCTGGCAGCGGTCCTTCCGGTTTGGACGCCATTAGCAAAGCGCAGGTATGAATCGCCGGAGAATCTCAAGCGATAAAATCGTATTAATATCTAATCCATCGCTTCTCAAATCTACACAGAAGCGTTTGTTTTTACAAATATAAACTTTAAGAAGCCGTTTCCAGCAGCTATTGTGAACTTAAACCCCGATGTTTGTCTGGTTTTGAGGCTTTAACTCCGAGCTGATGCTGTAAAGCGCTCAGACTCGCTTCTCAAACGCTTTTATTATAACAAAGCCTAATATCTCATCTCTAAAGTAGAAACGTGTAGAGAATGAGTATAATTATTCACTCGAACCATGAAAGATTATATATATTGGCTTTGAGCTGTCATACAGCCCGCTAATGACACACATGAGCGTGCTTCATACTCAAGCCGGTTATGAATGCATATTAATATCTGATATTCTCTCTCCTCAGACATGCCCATCAGATATCCTATGGTGGTTGGTCTTAACAAAGGCCATCCAGTGACCAAAAATGTTGCCAAGCCCAAGCACAGCCGCAGGCGAGGAGTAAGTCTGTTTAACACCGCCATGCAGAGTTATTATAGAGTTATTATAGAGTTTTATGAATGATGCATGCACTTCCTCAGTATTACTGTCTCGCTTTCCAATACAAATATCTGAACGTCCTTCAATCAAGAAACTTAAGATGCAAAATGAAGTGCCTTTATGCTGTTTGTCGTTGGGGTGTGAAAACTTTTGAAAGTTCAGCTCGTTTGATATTTCATTGGTCCAGACTTATATTGTGGAAGGACAGTTTTAATAATAATAAAAATACAGATTTTACAGTGTTATCAGACATAGTTATTTCTATATTTTTAGTATTGTTTTGTATGTTAGATTAAATTTGAAAGTAATGGATGTCTATTGGAAGTTGCGCTGTTGAACACACTACAGTCAGATTTGTGTTGTTTTTAAAGAAATCTCCCAGCCTGCATTATTTAATCCACAATTCAGCAAAAACTGTCAAATCTACACACTCTTGCGATTTAAAATGGTTGTTTTCTGTTTTAACTTACATTTTTTTCTGTGATTTTAAAAGTTATTTATTTATAAAGTGTCCCATGATTCTCCAGAAATCACTTTAAATGATTTACTGCTCAAAAAAGCACTATAGATTATTGTTGACGAAGTAAAAAGCAGAGTTTTCAGGTTTCAGAACCGCGTTTATCTGAAATATATTAATATTTTGTGACCCTGAAGACTGAAGTAACGATGCTTTGATCGCAGGAATAAGTTACATTTTAACAGATATTCAAATTAAAAGCTTTTTTTTTTTTTATTTGTAAAAATAATAAACATTTGACATTCAATTTTTGCTGTATTTCGGAGCAAATGAATGCAGGCTTGAAGAGAACCACCTTAAATCCTGTTATATTTCTTTGACTTGCACTAAAACGTCATAAAAAGCCCGTAACGTTAATATAACGGTGTTCTTGCGTTTCAGCGTCTGACCAAACACGCCAAGTTTGTGCGCGACATGATTCGCGAGGTGTGTGGCTTCGCGCCGTACGAGAGGCGTGCCATGGAGCTGCTCAAGGTGTCCAAGGACAAGCGCGCCCTCAAGTTCATCAAGAAGAGGGTACGTGAACACTTCCTGCAGTTTACCTGACCTGCTGTTCCCGCTCAGAAACACCGAACCTCCCGCTAATACTGGGTTCAGTCTCACACACACATGCTATATTAGCAGCTCCGGTGTGACATCACAACTGAGCCGCATCACAGAAGACGAGTCGTTTAGCTCGTTTTACTTCATTTATACTCGTTTAGATTGATATAAAGTGGCTAGCTTCTTTCAAATGTGTAAAATGTTTAGAAAAAGTCAAATTGGGCTAATTTGGCTAACTGTAAGTTAGCTTTAGTAGTTTATTTTGGGAATATTTACATGTACATAGTTTTATATTCGTCTAAATATATAAACAACATCATAAATATGTTAGCAGATAAAACACAAGTGCTGTTTGATTGAGCCTCACGTTACCCTGATGACCTGACCGTGTGTTTCCTCTCGTGTGTGTGTGTGTGTGCGCAGGTGGGAACTCACATCCGCGCTAAGAGAAAGAGAGAAGAGCTCAGCAACATCCTGGCTGCGATGAGGAAAGCTGCTGCCAAGAAGGAGTAGTCTGTGTGATGACAAATAAACTTGTGTGTGTAAAAACAAGCCTCTGCCTCCTGAGCGTTATTGAAACCTGAGCAGCTGATGAAGAGACACCGAGTGTGTTTAACCTGTTTAACTAGAACCTGGCATCACGCGCTGCACATATGAGCGGTGATGATTGATCTTCAGTGTGCACGAAAACAGTTATGTGTCGATCCTTCTGTGTTCAGTCTAGATGAGCACCTGTCTCTGGGCGTCCTGTACATGCAGGATGTGTTCAGTCGCAGCTTGTACACGAATGCATCATATATGAATGGAAATAAGGTGTTTATAGTGCAACATTTAAAATGCACGTTCATATTAGTTATAGAATGGAAAGTGCATCTGATGTTAAATTCAGATCCATCTGAGCTATAATAATGAGAAATAAAGGCCTGTGTAAGTAATAGTAATTCAGATTAAATGTTTGCACTCAGTACATTTTAAGATTAATTAGTGCAAGTTTAGTTAAAACGCCTCGGACTTACATTTAGTTTGGGTCTAGGCTTGAGCCGTGTCTGTTAAAAAAGGGTTATTTCCTCCATGGGCTTCTACAAAAATGTAATTTAAAACTCCTTTGATTTGAGTTCATATTTAATTCTGACTTTAATACGTCACAACAGTTAAACGCAAAATAGAGTATAAACTGGAGAAACCTGAATAAATCTCCACTGATGTCTGGTCACACAACTATCAGAAGATCTGGAAATATTGAGAAAATCACCTTTAAATTCATTTCAATGAATTAATTTTAAATAGATATATTTACAATCTTCATGAAACATGACATTTATTTTCATAATCATTGTCAAATAATTTTGAGCCATATGTATTGCCAGCGATCTGCTAATATATTCCTGCTGAGTGAACATCCACACAAACTCTTCCATTAAATACATATATATTTATTGTAAATGATTTGAGGAAATACAGTTAAGGCAGTTATTTACAAACATGACACTGGAGATGAAACGCGGTGTGAATATAAAATCTTGACTGGTGGCTGCGCAGCAGCGATCTCGTGATCCCAGAGTCTCCAGGCTTTCAGGAATCTAGACCACGTCCTCTGAATCAGGAGACACTTTACCAGCTGCTACTGCGGGACACGAGCGCACGAGGACAGACAGGACTGACCCGGCGCTCGTGACTTCCTGCCGCGGCGCACCGCAGATATAAAACACTAATAAAACAGCAGTGTGTGTTACTGTCCAGAGAACACGATCTTGTAGATCTCGCTGTAGTTTTCCACGAAGTGCACCTCCAGTCCTTCAGTGATGTACTCCGCCAGGTCCGAGAAGTCCTTCCTGTTTTCTGCGGGGAGGATGATGCAGGTGACTCCAGCTCTCTTCGCCTGCCAGACCAATAAAACACGTTCATATATATTCTTACACTGTTAATCAGACAAACATACATTAATCCACACGTCTAGAAAAACAGGAAAGGGCTTTATTTTGATCCGAAATACAGAAGCAGTGGAAATATTTGACCATTTAAAATAAATATTTGATATATTTTTAAATATAAATGTATCTCTGCTGAATTTTCAGCATAGCTTCGGATTAAATAAAAGCATTATTTTCTATCATTTCTTACCTATATATCTATATATTATATATTGACCCCAAGTTTGTTACAAAAGCTTTTTCCAAACATTAGTTTGAAGTGAAAGCGCTGACTCACAGCGATGGTCTTCTCCTTGATTCCTCCGACAGGCAGGATCTTCCCGGTCAGGGACACTTCCCCCGTCATGGCCACGTTCTGACGCGCTGGGGTGCTGGTGGCCAAGGACAGCAGAGCGGTCACGATCGTGCAGCCGGCGCTAGGCCCGTCTTTGGGAGTCGCACCCTGAACAGATGAACACAAGACATGCATCATAAAAAGTGCTTCGTGGGTCCTTCTGAAGTAAACCAATGCACTTTTAAATATGGATACCAGAAGGCTTAAGCAGGTATAAAGCCTGAGTAAGTAATGCCTCACCTCAGGCACATGGAGGTGTAAGTGCGAGTCCACCAGGAAACCGTTGTCAGGCTGCTCCTTCATGAGGAACGAGCGCGCAAACGTGTACGCGATCTTGGCGCTTTCCTTCATTACGTCCCCCAGCTGGCCCGTGACCTCCAGCGACCCCTCTTTGGGACCGTCTTTCCCTCGCGGTTCCCTCGGTCGCCTCAGAGAAGTCTCGATGAAGAGCGTCGAGCCACCTGCGGAGGACAGTAAACACGTTTCTTTAAGGTTTCGTAGACTAAACGACTTTAGAAGTGTTCCTGTTTACGCAATTAATCGCGTATATCGCAAAATCGATTCTTCGATCTAAAATCGTTATTGCTCTGTTTAGCATCTTTTAAGGTTTTGGGGACTAAATGTCTTTAGGAGTATTTCCACCAAATATGGTGCGACTAAACATTACAAACGTTCACTGGAAACTCTGGAGCACAATCTTTCACTGCAATATCAGTCTTTAAACAAAATAAAGTATTTATTAAAGACTTTATTTACAGTATTTGCTCTATTTTTCCAACAGAAGTACTTCCAAACACAGCCAAAGCACTGTTTTGTGTCTCTGGGTAACATTTCTGAATGAATCGATGGTTTAATGATTATTAATGATGACTTTTTAACAGCGACTGCTGCCACCTACTGGCCATTGTAATTTAATGTTTTTGTATAATTTTAAATAATTTCAAGTATCAATGGTTTAGGTTTAAAATATTAAAACATTATGTATTTGTAACTGAGCTGCAATAATAAAAAAAAAAAGTTTCCTCTGCATCGCAAAGATGAATTTTGTTGACAACAGTTTAATTTGCTAGTAACCCTAGTGTCTAATTATTCTTATTTATTGATGAATTGTAAGTATTTAACTTAAATTTGGCCACAGAATATAAAAAATATCAAAACCTTGAATCAGTAGTCTTTAACGGTCTCGGTTGAACCCTTACCCATCGCTGTCCATGCTAGTCCCATGACGACTCCCGGCGGTGTGACATCATACATTCGGTCCACAGTGAAGATGGGCTTCCCGACGTAATCCTGAAGGTTCTCCTGAGTGACGTCCACCTCGGTTTCCTCGCTGCTGACGATCCTGAACGCTACTTTCCGGAACACCTGCAGAGGCACCAAACTTAGCTACACCGGCTAAACACTCATGATTTCCACGAAGCGGAAAGAGCAGTCACAAAAATGGGATTCATGGCTGTCCAAGTAGTATTTAAACAGGAAACATGCATGTTTACTACATACAAACACACACACTCTCCGTAGAACGCGTGATACTACTGTAACTAATAAATTAAAATGGTATTTTCAAGGATAATTTACCAGAACAATTTTAACATAAAATACAAATAAAGTGCTTTTAATAAAATATTTTAATTATTTAGAGATGCTTTTGATTATTAATTTTTTTCTAAACCAACTAATGGAAAGCAGAAATTGGTAAAAAAAAAAATTTAAATAAATAATAATAATAATAATAATACTGAATTTGAGAAAAAAAAAAAGCATTAAAAATTAAAACGTAATTTATATTAAACATTTAATAATAATAATAATTTAATTCGATTAAATATCAAATAAATAAAATGTTATATCTCCATTAAAACAGACTCATGGAACAATTGAACGGGGAAAGAAGTTAGCTGTACCTTCTCGACTTGCTTCTGGAGGTTCCTGACGCCGCTCTCCCGGCAGTACTGTCTGATCAGCACGCTCAGAGCCTCGGGGGTGATCTTCACCTTCTGCTCGTCCAAACCGCACAGAGTTCGCAGCTGGGGTACCAAGTATCTCTGTGTTGATTATAAACACCAGGAGAGGACTGAGTCGGGTTCTGGTGCCAACAGCACTGATTCTACTCAAACTGACTCCTCAGAGGCGACTTCAGTTAGAGGGACAATCCCCCTGAAGGAACTTCTGAAGAGTTCACTCAAATACTAAAATTATCCCATCGTTTACTCTTCCCTCAACGCTTCCTAGGTGTATACCACATTGTTCTTTCCAACGCATCCAAACTGCTTTTGGCTTAAAATCTTTTTTAAAAAATGAACAGTTTGTTTACCTGAGCAAAGGAAGTCCCTGAACCATGCAAGGCATGTTTTATTATGGATGGATGCGCTTTATTTGATATCTTTTGTACAGAAACACTCCCTGACATTGTAAAGCTTCGAAAAACAAGGATCATTCAATTCTGATTGAATTTGTCTGAAGGAAGAAACTCGTATACACTCAGGATGCCTTGAGGGTGATTAAAATACTTAAAGGGTCACGGATCACAGCTTTTTAACCACCCTAAAGCGACTTAAGGGAGTTAACTGACTAGCACTATGCCTCACTAACTACTGGTCTTTAACCAGCAACCTTCCAGTTGTATTGACTAAAATCAATCCAAAATGCCATGCAGACCCAAAAAAACAGTCGTTCAGATTCACAAGAAGAGATTTAACGTACCTCCGCGATGGCCAGTTTCTCCTGAGCAACGTAACCCGATACGTTGATCATTTCCATTCGGTCTCTTAATGGTTCAGGAATGGTGTCCAGAACATTAGCCGTACAAATAAAGAGCACCTGATGAAAACACCAATGAAGATACAATCAAACCAGAGTCTCCTTCCAACAACGGTTGTTTTTCGCTGGTCTATACCTTCGACAGGTCCACAGGCACATCCAGGTAATGGTCCAGGAAGTTAGCGTTCTGTTCTGGGTCTAAAAGCTCAAGTAGAGCAGAAGATGGGTCACCCTGGTAACCTCGACCTATTTTATCAACCTGCACAACCGAAAGATTAACACGGTATCAGCGTCATTAAGACCAACGTTTTTAGCGCAGGGCAGGGTTATCATACCTCATCAATAAGAACCAATGGGTTCTCAGTCTTGGTTTTCTTTAGACACTGGATGATCTTTCCTGGCATTGCACCAACATATGTTCTCCTGTAATGCAGAAGCAAAAAAAATATGTACATAGAGTTTGAAAATCAGTATTGGCTCTATATGATGGTCACCAGCACATACCTGTGGCCTTTAATTTCCGCCACATCCGTCATGCCTCCCACGCTGAACCGGAAATACTCGCGATTAAGTGCTCTGGCGATCGAGCGGGCGATACTAGTCTTTCCAACTCCAGGAGGTCCATAGAAACACAAGATCTTTCCCTGTGTGCTGCCTCTCAGCTGGCTTACAGCTATGAACTCCTGCATGAATGAACAATGACCGGGGTTAATAGGATTTAGGAGGCACTCTCAAGGGATAAAGTTTAAGACTCTCAGGCTTGCGTTTTCACCAGAATGCGTTTCTTGACGTCCTCCATTCCATAGTGGTCCTCTTCCAAAACCTCTCTGGCTCGACTCAACTCCAGGTTTTCCTTGCTGTTGGTGCCCCAAGGCATGGAGGTCAGCCAGTCTAAGTAGTTACGGGTAACACTGGGGATTTTAAGAGAGGGGAGCGTTTGAATGAATAAATTACCACCTTAACTTTGTGGAACATGGTCAAGAGGTGGTCTATTAGGTCGAAACCAGGTCAACCAACTTGTGGTCTAGCTAATCAGCAATTTCAGTTTTGTCAATGTTGTTGCTGGTCTAAGGTGGTCCAGATCTAGAGCTCATCCAGTCCAACTAATCAACCATCTAAAGTAGCTTGGAGCAACTAATTGCCAGGCAAAACAACCATCGTAAGCTAGTTTTGCTAACCATTCTGTGGATCTAAGGTGGTCTACCAGGTCCACCAGCAGGCAGTCCAATGGAGGAACCTTTTACCACAGTTTGGTGAAGCTAAAGACCAGCTAGAAACCATGTACAACCATCATAAGCTGGTTTTAAGTGAACTTTCTTGCTGGAATAAGGTGGTCTACCAGGTCCACAAGCTGGTAACCCAGTAGATCAACCTTCTAAAGCAGTTTGGAGCCACCTTAAGCTGGGGTTCTCTCAACTTAACTGTTGTGGGTCTACTAAGTCCACTAGTTTAGGTATATAACCCATAGACACTCTTACTTAAACTCTGAGGAGTGGTTGTCCAGCAGCCCCAGCTTGTTCAGCTCCTCGTTAATGACGTCCATGATGTGTTGAGGCACGGTGCGATCCTTCAGCCTCTCCCTGAACTTCTCCTCGATGGCGTCCTTGTCCTCCTTCTCCAGGCCCAGCTCCTTCTTGATGATCTTCAGCTGCTCCTGGAGGAGGTACTTCCTGTGCGTCTGCTTGATCTTCTCCTCCACCTGCGCGGCGAGACCAATGGTCGTCAAACGAACGCAAGCCCAAACGGACGAGCGGCAGGAGCTCGCTCCCTTACCTCCCGACCGAGCCTCTGCTGCAGCTTGCTCAGCTCGTACTCCTTCTTCAGCAGAGACAGCGCTTTGTAGAGCCGCTTGGGAATCTGTAAAGACGGGTTTTAACGTTAGATGCGCACTAGCGTTCGGAGAGCGGTTTCGGGGGTGGTTACCGTACGTTGGTTTCCTCCAGGACGTCCTGTAGCTCCTGTGATTCGGCCCCGGTCAGCGCCGCTCCCATGTCGCTCAGGTAGATGGGATTGTCCACCACTCTCTGACCGGCCTGCATCATCTGCAGCACGGACTCTCTAGAAGACAAACGCGTTGACGAACGGTGCCTTAGATGTGGTTCTGAACACCCTCTTCGATCGGTCTTACCTGTACAAGGGGTTCAGAGCGATAATGTCCCGGATAGTCTTGACGATCTCTGCAGTCAGGGCCTGGTTTAAACCAACAGAGTGCATGAATTAATCCTAGCACTTACGCTGTCCTAGATGCTTAAAGCATGCATTGCCCCAATAATGCCGCTGACCTTGACCTCTTCTGTGACCTGGAAGTCGTCGTGGATCACGTTGTCCACCTCCACCATGAGGACGCCAGGCAGAGGAAGAGCCTCCACCACAAACTCGGCGTCCCGCACCTTCTCCTCCATCACCTCGGCCAGCGACGCCGAGTCTTTACGAGAGCGCTTCTGCTTCCTCCGCGCGGCTCTGGGCTCGGCCTCGTCCTCCAGCTGCTCGTCCGGCTCCGGCTGCACCTCCAGCTGCTTACTGATACGGATCCTGAGAGAGGTCAGAGGTCAGAGCCAGCAGCATTAATATTGTAAACATATATTCAGATTTCCCTCTGGAGACGTTTTTGGTGGAACATGGATTTTAAATACAATTTCAAGCATCACCTCCTGTGTCCCATCACGATCATCCGCAGTTTGTCCCCGAGGTCCTGCATCTCGTGGATCTGCACGAACGTCCCGGTGTGATACACCGCTTCTAGACTCTCCACCACATCAGACTCGTTACTGACGACACACACACACACAGAGTCAGCACTGATCCACCTCCACAACACACACACACCATCATCATCACTCACTTATCATCCTTCTTCAGGAAAACCCCAGCGTACGGCTGAGCCAGACGCACTTTACGCCTCAGCAGGTCCATCAGCTGCTTGTTTTTGACCTGAAGATGTCAGAATATC
>JAUCMT010000053.1:837158-847322 GCA_032357475.1 Enteromius thamalakanensis
TATATATATATATGTATGTATATATATGTGTGTATATATATATATGTATGTATATATATGTGTGTATATATATATATATGTATGTATATATATGTGTGTATATATATATATATATATATATATGTGTGTATATATATATATATATGTGTGTATATATATATATATGTGTGTATATATATATATATGTGTGTATATATATATATATATGTGTGTATATATATATATATATATATATATATATATATAATTTTTTTTTATATATATATACTTCGTATGGCATTTTCTGTTTTCATTTTTGTAAACATTGATGAAATCTAGTGTAAATATAAGTGTAATTAATGAAATATAAACAATGTAAATACAAAAAAAATTTACTATTAGCAACATATTTTAATTTAATGTTTTAATGCTATATTTTTTATAGTTTGATACAGATGTCAGCCAAAATTTTAATAATAATATGAATATGTGTGTGTGTGTATTATTATATATTTATTGTATAATATTTAATATTTTATAACATTAAGGTCTATATTATTATACATTATTTTCTAAAGTAACACTATCATCCTTATTTATTTTCTAACATATCAATGAGGTGTTTCTCTGTGTTGTTTCAGGCTGAAGGCTACAGCGACGGCGATCTGACTCTGTATCACACCTTCTCAGTGACCGAATTCCTAAAAGCTGAAAACCCGGTCGATTTCTTGAGCAAAGCCAATAAAGTAGGGCTCTCTATATTCCAGCCATCAGAGCGCATGTATGTGGCGTGTCCTGTACGTCTAATTTCCCTCTGTTTCCACTCCAGATAACCTTCGATAACCCCGAGCTGGAAGCGCACCCCATCACTTTTCCAGAGATCAGAGAGTGCTGCGCTGATATTAAAGTCCTGGGACGAAAGGAAATGCGGTGAGTCGCTGTGCCTCGTGACCATATATGGACGGTCAGTGTTCCGAGCTGAAATCTGATTGGCTCTTTTGTTGTTAGTCTGCTGTTGTCATGGAGATCCAAGCTGAGGAGGTTCATGGCTAGAAAGCTGCGGCAGGATGCCAAGGAGCTGCAGCAGGAAATGAGGTGAGTCGTCAACCCAGTTACATAGTTAACGTATCGTAGATTCAAATTCTGTTAATAACTGTGTTTTGTCTTGCGGTTTCAGCTCAGGCGATGATGATAGTGATATTGAGGAGAAGGAAAGCAAGAGAAAGGGAGGTGAACAGAAGGATGAGGAGGAGGGTGAGGAAGAGGAGCTGGAGAAGAAGCTGGCACTGATGAAAGCTGAAGAGTTCTCCGAACTCAAACGGTAGATTTATATAACTGTACAACTCTGTGATGTTTACTGTTAACTATTAATACAGTTTGAACAGAGTTAAATTGATTTTATTGAAATTTAATGATATCATGTAAATATTAAATATAATAAGGTGCTTTGGATGAATGTTTGCTTAATGAGTAAATGTAAAAAAAAAAAAGATTTGGTAATTAGTGATTTAGTACTACATAGATTTTAATAATCAAATCTAAATTCTTAACTTAGTTTAAATATTAAATGATAAAGCAATTGATAAATGCATAGTTTAATTTAATTTATTTATAATCACATCCAAAATATTTTTTTTGTTATGTGTGTGTGCTGTGTATATTTATGAATATATAAACAAGAATGTATATCTTTCAGAAAAATTAAATGAGATATTTATAATCTACATTATATGAATATAAATATACAATATATATATTTTTAAATTCAATTAAGCTGAATTGTTTAATTTAAATTTTAAAATAATTGAATACAGTCATACATTCAATTATTAACATTTATTTAGTGTAAATATGAATATTTATTGTGATGTAAAGTTTTAAATGAACAAAATAAGCAATTTAATATTTTTAAGTATTTGTAAATAATTTAAGATCTAAAAATTAAACAAAATCTTTACAAATCTAAATATGAAGTTTTTATTCTGTCATTTTTAATAGTTTTAAAAAATATTATTTTACTATTTTACTAGTATTACTAAATACTATTATTAGGTTTTAATTTACTTATTTTAGTCATTTGGAAATGTTGACTATTAGGTTTTTTCAAGTGTTGAATTTTTTTTATTTAGTCATAATAAGTGTGCTGTATAAACATTAAACTTGCGTCTTCGAGGTTAATGTTTCTAACAGACGTGGCGTGTTTTCTTGTTAAACAGGAAGAAGAAGAAGCTGCTGAAGGAGAAGAGGAAGCAGAGAGAGCGAGTGGAGCTGAAGATGGATCTTCCTGGCGTCTCCATCGCTGAAACCAGCGACTCCTCCATGTTCTCTCTCAACGCCATCAAGAAGGCCCAGGTAAGAAAGCAGCAGCAGGTCTCCAGGAAGCTGAGTGACTCCTGAGCTCGTCCTGATGTGTGTGTGTGTGTTCAGGGTCTGAGTGAAATCACTCAGGGAGACATGAAGGGAGCCGACGCTTTAGTGGACGAGGAGGAAGGGGACGACCTGCACATCTCTGATGAAGACGAAGACGAGGACGAGCGCATGTCTCTGGCCTCTGACCTCGACTCAGACGACCTCGAGGAGATCCAGAAGAAAGAGAAAGAAATCGAGGAAAAGATGCCAAAGAAGAAAAAGTATGCTGCTTTTCCCCTTTTGTTGAGTTTGACCGTGTTTAGTTTGGTCTGGTACTTTATCCTATACGATATTAATTGTCATATGTAATATATATATATATATTGTGTGTGTGTGTGTGCGTGTGTGTGTATATATATATAATAAACAAACAAAATATATATATTTATATATGTATATATGATATATAGAACATAACAAAAATTAAAAAGATTAAATGAAGAACTATGATAATTTATTTTTGTACAACCTGTAACTTTTTCACAGCTGTATATGAATAGTTGTTTCCAAGGAATTCATCGCTATTCTTGCGTTTCTGCAGAGTTTCGTTCGCGAGCGAAACGCAGGACGACGGTGAAGTGAACGGGAACGAGTTAATCGTCGAACTGGAAGGAAAAGACGAGAAGAGAGAGCGCGAGACTGATATGTGGTTCAGCAAGGTGTGAATTGCGCATTTAGATTAAGTGGTAAATTTTACGGTAAATTTGAACGTTTTCTTTACGTTGCGCAGGGCATATTTGCCGAGCTGGATTTGGATGGCGACACCGACGCTTTGAACGAACTCAGACAAACTCAGCTTGTGCAGACCGGAAAAGGCAAAAAGAGGAAAGCCGTGGAGGAGGTGGAGCCTGCTGTGAAGAAACAGGAAATAGCCACGCCCTCACAGGAAGTGAACGTGGATGAAGACGACAGCGATTCAGATGATGACAGCAGTGACGATGAGAGGTGACACCTGCATATTTTTGTGAATTTTAACACTTCTATACTTGATTTGGTTTGCTTAAAAAGGATTTTTTTCCGACAGTGAAATTGCGCAAATGAAAGAAGCTGTCAATGCGAGAGAAGCGATGGACGACGACAGCTTTCAAGTCGTTCCAGTTGAAAAAATAAGTCAGTTGAGAATCGTATTTAATTTACAGAGAGGTTCATTGATAATAGTAGACTTAAATATCTTCCTTTTTTTTCGCAGACAAACGTGCGCGAATTCTCGACGCGGAGGGTTTGGCGCTCGGCGCTCAGATCGCGATGTCTAAAAAGCGAGCGCGAGACCTGATCGACGGATCCTTCCACAGGTTAGAATGCGCTAACGACTTGATCATTACCTATGTTTATGACGTAATAACACCGTCTTTGTGCTGCTCTCGTAGGTTTGCGAATTCTGAGGATATCACCGAAGTTCCTGCCTGGTTTGTTGACGATGAAAGGAAGAACCGAAAGAGGCCTGTTCCTGTCACTAAGGAAATGGTGGAGGAATACAAGCAGAAATGGCGGGAAATCAATGCCAGGCCCGTCAGACGCGTCGCAGAGGCCAAAGCACGCAAGAAGAGACGGGTGAGACATCTGAAACAATAAAAATTTCAATTTAAGAGCACATGAGAAGCGAATGCTGATTTTTTTTAATTATAATTACAAATATTATTAATAGTAACAATGAAATGTATGCTTGCATTTGCAGTAAAAATTCATTTTACTGTCGGTGTTATAGTTTTTTTTTATATTGAAATGTTTACTTTTTACATATACATTTAATTTTGTGTAGCCACGTTGAAAGCTCCTATTATTAAATTATAGTAAAGTATCATTTTTTATAGTTAATTACATTACAGACATGTACATTGTTTCTCTTAAATCATTATCCAGTGGAAAACAGTCAAACACTTTCTGGTGCTACAAACACTTTGATTTCAGGAAACCAAATTAAATCTGGTCCATTATGCGTGTTTCCTGCTGTAGGTTTTGAAAAAGATGGAGCAGGCCAAGAAGAAGGCCGAAGCTGTGGTGAACACGGTGGATATTTCCGAGCGAGAGAAGGTGGCTCAGCTCAAGAGGTCGGTCTCGACACACACACGTCTGCTTCGTTTCATTCCCAGCGCACCGAATGTTAATATTTTTCTCTTACTTTCACTCGCAGCATCTACAAGAAGGCGGGCGTGGGGAAGGAGAAGAGAGAGCTCACGTACGTCGTGGCTAAGAAGGGTGTAGGGCGCAGGGTGCGCCGTCCCACTGGAGTCAAGGGCGCTTTCCGAGTGGTGGACGGGCGCATGAAGAAAGACACGAGAGCCACGCAGAGAAAGGAGCAGAGGGGGAGGGGCAAAGGAGGGCGGGGCCAGAAAGGAGGGCGGGGCATGAAGGGAGGAAAAGGACGTGCAAAGAAGTAATGGACGCCTGTCTTGTCCTCGTTCAGACTGATTGATCGAGCTGCTCGTGTCGTTAACGAGTATACAGCTTATATTAGCTATACGCTAATCTACTCGTCCAGCCCCGCCCTTTCGTTACCGCCGACATGCTGTTTTGTTCAGACTTTGACTCGTGGGATTATAAATAAGGGTTTAAACCCTTCCAGCGGTCAGATGCAGTTCAGACTGATGTTTTCAGCATTGTTGTAATGCTGTGTGTTTTCATGTTTAACGTATACTTTGTGGTATATGAACGCCAGGTGGATACGTCAACTTCCTGGCCTTTCTGAATTAATTATGCCAGTTTGTGAGAAATCTGCTCAGATTGTTATAAATAAATGCAAACTGAATGACAAATTGTGTTAGTTTTTCTCTATGGAAAGCATAGCCAGAGCGTTGAGGCGATCTTGTGCCATTGTATTCCTGAGGAAAGTTTTTATTCTTATTAAAGTTGAAAAGCACCTCTCTGATTCCAAATGTGTCAGTAAATGTGTCCTGAAGGTTATTCTCCATCAGAACCTGAAAGAGAGCCAGTGCACCACAGCAACTCTGGAACTCCTCGTTGCTGTAGATCAGAGACAGTTCTGTTTTAAGTCTGGCCTTGTCCAGTGAGGGATATGCTTATAATTATTTAATTATTAATATGGCTTAGAGGTTATACTCAGGTAAAAACTCAACGTATGATTTATGTACATAGTTTATTTTAATTATTTGTAATTTAAAATAATGTATTTTAATTTTACATTTTGTGATTTCATCAGTTATATCACAAATTTTCATAGTTTATAAACTCTTCTTTTCTAAGAAACACTGGCATAGTATATCCAAATATTTTATTTCATAAATGTGTACAGTATGTGTATGTTTTATACACTATTCTTATCATTTCTGGGCATAAAAGCAGTAAAGTTCTTACAGTAATCACTCAAGATCAGCAATAATTTCATTTTGATTGCATACTAATAACATGGCAATATATATACAGTACACGTCACAGTAAATGCATGCCCCTTTGGCAAATCTAATGATCCAAAGATAAGGATTTATGCTATTGACAATATATGAAACCTCATGTCTACTGCTCTTCTGAACCTTTGGAGAGAAAACTGGAGCCACAGAGTTGTTGCATTGTAACCCAATTGCAGTGTAACTTGCATTGTTTAACATTCTTTGCTGGCATTGTTTAGTGGGTCAAGTTTGCTCTTTGGAGATTGAATAAGTGTTATTAACTTCTGGCCTTGTTTGTGAAGGAGTGGCTGCACTGGACTCTGAGGTGTCAGGCAGGATCGGTCTTCGTGCGGTGGTTTATTACCTCTCCACTACCATCATTGCTGTCATTCTTGGTGAGTCCTATGAACATGACATCAATAAACTTTAAAAACATAAATTCTGATTATGTAACAATGGTGTTGTGTCTAAAAGGGATCGTTCTTGTGACGACAATTAAACCCGGGGTGACTCAGAGTGCTGATAATATCGAGAGAGCAGGAAGCACTCCAAATGTGACCACCGTTGATACCTTACTGGACCTGGTTAGGTAAAAATTACACACTTTGGTATACCTAAAATAATAATATACACAAATACATAAAATGCATGCATAATATGCATATTTTTCCCCTCAAAAAGGTCATAAACTGCCTTTGCTTTTTATTTTGTACTGTTCTCTGAGATGCACTGCATTAAAAAATCAGAATTTAGAAGTAATAAGCTATTTTTCTGTACCCCCCTCATCAGAGTGTTCTGTTTGAACTGGCATGGCTGGTGGATTGTAGACTCGGAAGTAAACGCTGCTGTCAAAAATGCATAAATAACTCAATACATATCTTGTAAAAAGTGATACCAATAATATGACCATTAATTTGTATAAAGCACTTTAACCAAGTGGTTTGTTTATCTAATTTCTTCATAGGAATATGTTTCCTGAAAACCTTGTGCAAGCCTGTTTTCAGCAGGTAAAATATAGTTTTAACTTATATTAAGTCATGCAATTATAATATTTAGTTTAAATAAACATCATCTGTGTTTTAGTACAAGACGCAGCGCAAAGAGATTGAAGCATCTAAAACCAATGTAAACACAAGTAACACAACTACATTTCCACCGTTCACCACCATTATTTCAACAGTTGCACAGGTGAGAGCAAGATTGAGACTAAATGAATGGTAAAGATGGAGAACGGAGAGTGTATGTATTCATTTTTGGCTTCTTTTTGCTTTAGAATTTGACCAAAGACTACAAAATTGTGGGTTCATATTCGGATGGCATTAATGTTCTCGGTCTGATCGTGTTCTGTGTGACGTTCGGCCTGGTCATCGGCAAGATGGGAGAAAGAGGCCGGATCCTGCTGGAGTTCTTCGATGCTCTGAATGAGGCCACCATGAGACTCGTTCAGATTATCATGTGGTTAGTTCTGACACCTTACAGGCAACAATCACTGTCATTACTGCTCATACTTAGACTCCGACAAGGATGGGCTCCGCTGACCTGGGTCAGTAAGAAACAACCCAGAGCAGCCTAACAACCACACCACAGCTTCCTAGCAAGCACTCAGAACACTCTAGCAACCACACTGCAACTCCCTAGCAACTACATAGCTACAACTCAGAATTGCCTAGCTACCACTTAACAACTCCCTAGCAACCACTCAGAGTACACTAGAAACTGCATAGCAACCACCTAGAAATCCCACATAGAAAGTCCCTAGAGACCACCCTAGTATACTCTAGGTTTAATATAGCAACCACTCAGATTACCCTAGAAACCACATAGCAACAATCTAGCATCCATGATATTCTAGAACCTGCATAAGTACAAGCTACAAAAGCCTATCAAACCTAGAAATTACATAGCAATTCTGTAGCAACCATTCAGAATACACTATAAACACATAGAAACCCTTGAAACCACATAACAATTCCTTAGCAGTCAATCACAATAAAAAACACAAAGCAACACCCTAGAAACCACACAGCAATTATTTAGCAACCATTCACAATAGACAAAAAAAACACATAGCAACACCCTAGAAACCACAACAATTCCTGAGCAACAATTCAGAATATCCTTCAAACCACATAGCAATTCCTTAGCTACCACTTAGAATACCTTAAAAAAAAACACATAGCAACACCCTTGAAACAACTTAGCAATTCCTTAGTGAATATTCAGAATACACAAAAAACACATAGCAACAACATCGAAACACAACAATTCATTAAGCAACCATTCACAATACACAAAAAAACACATAGCAACACCCTAGAAACCACAACAAAACCTTAGAAACCATTCGCAATACACAAAAAACACATAGCAGTTCCTTAGCGAGCATTCACAATACACAAAAAAAACACATAGCAACATCCTAGAAATCACAACAATTCTTTAGCAACCATTCACTATACACAAAAAAACACATAGCAACACCCTAGAAACCACAATTCCTGAGCAACAATTCAGAATATCCTTCAAACCACATAGCAATTCCTTAGTTACCACTAAGAATACCTTACAAAAACACATAGCAACGCATTAGAAACCACAACAATTTCTTAGTGAATATTCACAATACACAAAAACCCCACATAGAAACACCCTAGGAACAACAACAATTCATTAGCAACCATTTAGAATACCCTTGAAACCATATAGCAATTCCTTAGTAAATATTCACAATGCACAAAAAACACATAGCAACAACATAACACAACAATTCCTTTAGCAAACATTTAGAATACCCTTGAAACCACATAGCAATTCCTTAGCAACCATTCACAATACACAAAAAACGCATAGCAACATCCTAGAAATCACAACAATTCCTTAGCAACCATTCACCAAACACAAAAGAACACATAGCAATTCCTTAGATACCACTAAGAATACCATATAAAAAACACATAGCAACACACTTGAAACCACAACAAATCCTTAGTGAATATTCACAATACACCAAAAACCCCACATAGAAACACCCTAGGAACAACAACAAGTCCTTAGCAACCATTTAGAATACCCTTCAAACAATATAGCAATTCCTTAGCAACCATTCACAATACACAAAAAACACATAGCAACACCCTAGAAACCACAACAATGCCTTAGCAATAATTCACAATACCCTAAAAACACATAGCAACACCCAAGAAGCCACAATAATTTCTAAGAAACCACTCAGAATAAGCTAGAAACCACATAGCAACACCCTAGCAACTATCCACAAGCAGCATGAATCACTTTTTCTTAAGAAAATGTAAAGTTATTTTTTTTATTACAGTAATTCAGTAAAAAAAAACAAAGTAGGAAGATACATCAGCCTATAAATAATATCTTCCTTGGAATTATGTAACATGTGATATAATGCAATATTGATTATGTACTGTATGTAATGAATTTTCTCTTGCAGTTACATGCCCATTGGCATCTTGTTCCTAATTGCTGCCAAGATCATGGAGGTGGACGACTGGGAAATCTTCAGGAAGATGGGCCTGTACATGGTGACGGTGCTCAGCGGGTGAAGCTTTTCAAATGTTCCCCTGTTGATTAGCAAAGCAGATTTACTGTCGGCTCTGTTCACGCACAGATAAGAGCCACGGACATTTAAAACTGCTCGAGCTGCAGACGTGCTTATTATACATTTCATAAACTCCAAACTTCCACTAATTTGAGTGATAAAGATGACCCGACATCAGTCAGGAGATTCTGGAGCTGCAGTTAAACAAATGCCATCTGCAGTCATGTGGAATGAACTGAAAGCACACTGCTGAGTCAAACAGAGTACAGTGTAGCTCCTACGAATAGAGAGGATATAAATCCAAGTGACCTTGGTAAAAATACAGGGTGCTTTTAAAAGCAGTGGCTCTCAACCCTGAGGGTGCGCAAGATAGCTTACAGTAAAATTAAAGTATAATAAATGTAATAATTTAATGATAAATAAGTAAATAATAAGTTAAATAAATATACACTGCTCAAAAAAATAAAGGTAACACTAAAATAACACATCCTAGATCTGAATGAATTAAATATTCTCGTTAAATACTTAGTTGAATGTGCTGACAAAAAAATCACACAAAAATTAACAATGGAAATCAAATTTATTAACCCATGGAGGTCTGGATTTGGAGTCACACTCAAAATTGAAGTGGAATAACACTCTACAGGCTGATCCAAGTTTGATGTAATGTCCTTAAAACAAGTCAAAATGTGGCTCAGTAGTGTGCGTGTCCTCCACGTGCCTGTATGACCTCCCTACGACACCTGGGCATGCAGGTGGCGGAGTCTGTGGTGCAACGTGGCTGAGTGGCCCTCCAAAGAAATGCCACCCCACACCATTACTGACCCACTGCCAAACCGGTCATGCTGGAGGATGTTGCAGGCA
>JAUCMT010000053.1:847422-863891 GCA_032357475.1 Enteromius thamalakanensis
AGGTTAACTTGCAGAAGCTTCTTCATACATTATTTAGTCAAACCATAACATACCAATATCAATAAATAGACTAAAATTATCAATTAAAACACACACCTCGTCTTTCATCCACGTGAGCCATCGACGACCTCCTTCAAACTCCTGCAAACAAGAAAACAGGTGAACAAAGAATCAAATTAAAAACAAAATAAAAAAGGAAATAAAAGCAAGTAAAATAAAGTAATATACAATGACAAGCTTTAAATAATACAAGAACAAAACTGTCTGCAGAAATAAGTTTAACGTTAGTTCGTTGACAAATAACAGTTAAAAATCTCCGCTGATCTCCGTCTGAAATGAAAGTCTTCTTCTCAGGAATCCTCTGATGAGCTTCAAGCACAAGATTCGGTCAGAAAATACTCCGCAATCGTCTCCTCGTCTCACAACCAACAGATAGCAATGGGTTCGAGTGTTTATATATTCAGTCAGAATTCATAACACACGTCGCTATAGCTACAGAGATGTAAATCACGCCGCTGGTGACGTCAGTGCCGCATCGCTCGCATTTCAGCATTTAAACATTTATGTGTAACCCCTCTCGGTTTGTGTGTTCGTTGTCTCCGTAATGACCACATGACAATCAGTTTGCTTGAGTGTATTCGCTTTTTATTGTTCACTGGAAAAGATAAGGGAGCACCATACAGACAATAAACATTGCTGATCCGGTCACAAAATCATCCTTCTCTGCAGCTTTGATTAAACTGACAAGATGGCTGTCTGACCCTGCCCAACACAACCCTTCCTGCCTGTAGGTGTCTGTCTTTCTCCAAGATGCATTATACAATTTAACAGTGAACATAATGTATTCCTTTACACAGAACAAATATTATAAGCAAAACAAGGATTCTGTCACCATTCACATTTAATTTATTGTTTCTTTTTTTCTCTGTTACATTCTCCCCCACTGAATGTGACAAAATGCGACAATCTAAAACAAATACAAAAACACAGCTACATAACTAAAAATATTCCCAGAATTGCCATTCTTAGCAGAAAGCTTTTGATCAGTTTTACCTGTTCAATTAAGAACTGATAGGAAAAAGTGCTGCGCATATCACTCATCCTTAATCATGACCCCCTTGACGTGCCTTTTACACATCATACTTGACATTCTCTACTCTTCTCTTTTCTATTTTCAAAGAAAGATACAACAAAAATTTAAACATTAATGTTTCAAACTTAAAACTGAAAGAGACCATTTTCCAATAGTTTGCTTCCTTGGACTAAACAAAGACTGTTGATTCATGGAAGAAATAAGGCGATTAACTGGCTTCAACAACCTGCCAAACCTTGATCTACGACTCGGTATCTCAGTACCATCAGCATTACCATCGGAAACAAAATCAGAATTGCAGTCATTAGGCATTCTTGATGTATCCTGAAAGATCGATGGATCCAAAGAACCATTCTCAGAGTCCACTCTTTGTGATGGCACATCAACAATGTCAACTGAGTCGGAAACATCAGATGACTCATTCACGTTAAGAACATTGTCAGCTACGGAGTCTGTTAAAGCAAGATCTTCACCATTGACTGTGGAATCATCAGAACTTACTGAGCATTCATCAGAAACACCATCATCTACAGACATCACACTCTCATCATCATTTGTCCCCACAATGTCACATATTGGGAGAAAATTGACACACAAAAGCAGATTCCGGTGTACAACTTTGATTTGGTCAGATACAGAATTCTTTATCTTGTAAATGTGAGTCGTAGGATCGCGATCTACCACAGTATACACCACACTGTCCCACTTGTCAGAAAGTTTGCGTTTGCCACGCTCGCTTTTATTTGCTAAAAGAACCCTATCACCAATTTCAATATTCGCACCCTTATTTCTGCGATCATACATGCGGGCTTGGCGAGACTGTTCTTTAGAAGCATTAGCCTCTGCAACAGCGAGAGCATCCTTCAAGTCCCTACTCAGAGACTCTATGTACTTGGGAAATGAGCTGTTCAGCTCATCCCTCAATACACTCTTGAAAACAACATCAATCGGTAGTCTTGGGATACGACCAAACATCAGATAGAATGGAGGGAATCCAGTAGTCTCGTGTGAAGTACAATTGTACAAAAAAGTTAGCGTGTGAAGCATCTGAGGCCAGTCATGCTTTGGACGAGGCTCAAGGGTTCTGATCATGTTTCCCAATGTTCGATTAAACCGTTCAACTACGCCATTCCCCATTGGGTGATATGGGGTAGTCTGTGATTTTTTTACGCCAGAGAACTCAAGCAAGTGTCTGATTAGCTCGCTACAGAAATTAGCGCCTTGATCGGAATGAACACGCTCTGGGAAACCATAGTAACAGAAGTAATTATCCCAAAGCTTCTTTGCCACTGACCTGGCAGATTGATCAGAACAACAGAATGCGTGGGCAAGCTTAGTAAAGTGGTCAGTGACCACTAAAACATCAACCGACTTGTTTCTTGAATCCTCCGCCGTCCAGAAGTCAATGCAGACCAATTCAAGTGGAGCAGAAGTTTTAATGCTTTCCAATAGAGACCGCCCCTCTGGTTCTGGGGTCTTTGCAAGCACACAACGACCACACACTTTCACATACTCGCGGACATCTTGTTCAATGCCTGTCCAATAAAACCGCTGTCGGCAAAGATGAAGAGTACGATACTGCCCTTGGTGTCCAGCCTCATTGTGACAACCTCTCAATACTTCATTTTTGATTGACGAAGGCACTACATATTGAAAACGCTTATGCCGTGTCAGAGGATCTTTTGAAACACGATACAGGATACCATCAGTTAAAGATAGTTTGTCCCACTGCTTCAAAAGTTTCCTTACAGCGCTGGATTCTCCCATACGCTCACGTCTGGAAGGCCTGCGCTTCCGGTCAACATAGAACATCGCTCTTTGCAAATGTTCGTCCTTAAGTTGTCTGTCTCTCAGGTCTTGCTGAGAGTATGAAGGAAGAGCATCAAATCCAACATTTGTGACCTGTTGGACAAATCCAGCCAACGGGATGGTCCGCACTCTCTTCGCATCATCCCAAGAAAGATGATTGGAAAACACAGCAGCCACCTCAGCATTTGAAAAACTCCCAAACACACCAGTGTCTGAATTGACTCCCGTCTGATCACAAGCACTTGCCAAGAGCTCTGCGCTGCTAATCACTCGCTGGCTTGCATTGGACAGTCGAAAAACATCCTGGACAGCAGCATAAGGATGATTCCTTGACTCTGCTAGAAGCATATCATAAGGCTCCCTGACTATGCGGTGTGTGACCCGACTGTCAACAAAAGGTGACCTACTCAAGGTGTCAGCTATAGTGTTCTTCGATCCCGGAACATATTTGATGTCAAACTCAAAGGCAGCTAGTTTAGCCACCCACCTTTGTTCGCAGGCGTCGAGTCTAGGTTTAGTCAAGATGTGTGTCAAAGGATTATTATCAGTCCAAGCCGTGAACTGATGCCCTTTTAGCCAGTGGCTAAACTTATCAGTTATGGCCCACTTAAGTGCGAGAAACTCAAGACGGTGTGCTGGATATCTAGCTTGCGCTCTGGACAGTGACTTGCTCGCAAATGCAATGGGCCGAGCCCTGTTTTCTCCAGGGCTCAGTTGTGAAAGCACAGCGCCCAACCCTTCGGATGACGCGTCAGTTGCAAGGATGAAAGGTTTGGAAAAGTCAGGGTGTGCAAGAACTACGTTAGAAAGAAGGGCTTCTTTCAATGCGGACAAAGCTGCCTCACAAGCTGGAGACCAATCATCAGGAGTGAGCTTTCTGGATATAGAAACCCCTCTACGCCCCCCATTTCTGGCTTTCTTAACTCCGCTAGTCAAAGCAAAAAGTGGTCGTGCAAGAGATGAACAATTCTCGATGAACCGTTGGTACCACATGATGAGGCCAAGGAACGATTGAATTTTCTTAACCGACGGGGTTACACCATCAGGGCACATTAAATCTGCAGAAGTGATATTAGCAATTGCTTCAACTTTACTGGGATCCGTTGACACACCCTCTTCTGTGATCAAATGACCAAGAAATTTTACAGAACGTCTTAAGAAATGGCATTTTTTCTGAGACAATTTTAAATTGTGTTCCTGCAATAGTCTGAAAACCATTTCAAGCCTTTGAAGTGCAACCTCTTCATTAGGTGCAAACACCAGTAAATCATCCAAGTAGCATAACAGAGACAAGAAATTTTGATCACCAAAGATCTTAGTCATCATTCTCATGAAACTTGCAGGCGAGTTACAAAGGCCTTGTGGTAGCCTATTATATTCGTGCAACCCTACCGGTGTCGTAAATGCTGTGTACTTTTTGTCATCCTCATGTAAGGGGATATTGTAGAAACCGGAAGTCAAATCCATTGTACTGAAATACGAATTGCCACCGAGTGCCGCAAGACAATCCTCTTGATGGGGCAGAGGGTGCGCATCTTTCACAGTACGTGCATTAAGCCAACGGAAGTCCGTGCAAATACGTAAATCACCATTCTTTTTCCAGCATAAAACCAAAGGTGATGCAAATTCGCTAACGGACTTCCGTATTATACCCTTCTCTTCCATTTCATTCAGCGCAACTCGCAACTTCTGGTACTGTGAAGGGGGAACTCGCCTATAAGGCAAGCGGAACGGTCTCTCATCAAACAGGCGAATTCTGTGAACAAAGTCCTTGACTTCGCCACAGTCCAGAGAGTGTTTCGAAAAAATGGATTCGTATTCTAGTACCAAATCGCACATCTTCGCCTTCCAAAAATCTGAAACTTCACATGCCTCTAAGTCAACAGACCCCAAACCGCTCTTTTGAAGCCTGTTGCTAAGAGGCTCAGATTCATCAGACGCAACTGCTGATCGCTGAACACATGACTGTAAAGTTGACTCTGGCCCCACTTCGCACACATCCTCCACAGCAATGCAAGGGTAAACGTCGGCTACTTTAGTGTTTCGCCTTAGTGTTACTGGCTTGTCACTAGGATTAATCAGCTTAAGTGGTATCCAACCATCGCCCCAGAGAGGAGAGACTACACGACCGACCAAAACTTTCCTAGAAGCAGAATGGAATCTAGATGGTTCCACCATGACAGTACTGCCCAACTGACCACACGACTTAACAGGTAGTTTTCCCCAGACTAGATGTTCACGGCCAGGCGAGAGTGTGACAGCTTGATGAAGTTTTACTGTACCGACAACATCCGGGACTGTTGCACCCCTCCATCGCCGTATACCAGCCAGCATCGACAAAAACTCGTCACCCTCTGAATTAGGTCCACTAGGGGTGGATATCAATTCCCAATATCTGTTAGAACCCTTCAATCTGTGGACAAGGTGCTTGATGACATTTGTCCCCAAGATGAGGTCGTCATCTTGGCCTGGAACAACAAGACATGGGACAATAACATCACAGCCATAAACATCCAGTTTAAGTTCGATTGCACTCTTAGGAAACACTCGCTTGCCACCACAACCTATTATGATGACGTCAGTTCCTTCTTCCACAACATTATCCAAAACACCATGTTCCCTTAGCTGGGTGACTACTAAGTCACTCAGTGTACAGGCCATCGAGCCAGTGTCCAACATGGCATTAACAGTAAGTGAGTCATTAATAAGAACGGGTGTGTAGAAGAGTGTGTCTGAGCGAGCAATACGTTGGGTATTCTGAAAGATGACTTTCTGAGAGTCTGGACAAATATTCTTAAAGGAAAGAAACATAGCTTCAAAATCGGTATCCACCTCGAGGGAATTTTCTGAAACACCCACACTCCCCCTCTCCGAATGCGGGTGTGTCAGTTTTCCTGACCACTAGATGATTCCGAAGAACGCTTGTTCGTGAATTTCTTTGTGCAGTCTCGCTTGGCATGGCCGGAAGTATGGCATCTGAAGCACAAGTTGTCGGTTCTACAGTGATCGATTGTAGTATGCGATGTGTCACCACAAATCTTGCAGTCTCTTCGTCCAACTACGGTCTTCCCTCGCAGTTTACCTGCAGACACATACTCAGAACTACGTTCTTCCTTCTTTTTCAAAACATCAATCAGCTGTGTCAGCATATCCGCCATCCGATTCAAACTAGACTCGTCTTTTGCATCGGTTTTTGAGCTATTAAATTCGCTGGAACCCTGCTTAAGACATGTTAGCACAGACTCGGGACCAGCAGCACCATATTCAGAACTATGTGTAGAAATCTGTGTGTTTTGACCAATCACATGTTTGTTTGAAATTGCTCTCAACTTGCTGTCACGCTGGAAACTGTCTAACAGCTCCTGCACATCTTTTGCAGTCCAGTTTTCTAATGGTCGCACTTTAAAAGTACGTGCTAAATCAGCGTCTGGACAATTTCGCACAAACATCATTGCAACTTCAGAGCTCAAATTGTCCATTCTTCTACCCTGAGCCTTGAGACACTCGTCAGCGATGTCTGCTGCCTTATTCAGACGCAGCCAGTAGTCAACAGGGTTCTCACCATATCTAGGTAATGTGCTGTAAAAATCAGCAAGTGGCATACTAGAATAGGACACGTTGCTGAAATGTTGCTTGAGTATGTTGTATATTAACTCTGGGTGTGTTTTAGGGTCTAACGTAGAGTTGCTACGCAGAGTTACTTTAACAACATCCCTTGCCCTACCCATAAGATGACTTATTATTTCATCTGCTTGATCAGAAACGTTAATATTTCTCTTTTGTAGATAGAGCTGCATCATGTCAACCCATTCCTGAACGTCGCATCTACCTAAATTGTCCCCCCTAAATACAGGTGGTTCTTTCTCATCTGATTTCAAGATGACATTCAACTGTGATAAATCAAGATTAGCACATTGGGAACTTGTGGTGCTAGTCTTGTTACTACTCCCAGCATATCCACCCTCTGACAGAAGTCTAGCAGTAACTGATTCACCAATTTTTCGACCCAATTCCTCAACTAAAACACCAAGCTCGCTCACATCACGATCACTAGATGTTCCCACTCTATCTGGCCTGGGAGTAGACGTGACAGGGAAAGTTCGGTTGGCATCATGCCCCATATAATTTATTTTTGCTGTACGTTCATCAGGCGTAATTTTTGTTTCACTTTGTCCCAGTTTAGTACTAGAAAACTGCATCAGGTATTTTCCCCGTCCAAACCCGAACAATGAGCTATCAGCACCACCCTCAGCCATTTGAAAATACTACTATCATGAAACACAAAAGGTAAATAAAATATTTGGGAAAAAAAATCAGTCAACAACAGTCACTTAGCTGCAGTCCATCTATGTTCCCGTTGCTCGAAGGTTCGTTTGGAAATAGAATTTTCTCGATCGCAATGGCCGTTCTTTTGCTGGCAAATCGCCCGTCAAAACTTTCGTTTCAGCCGTATTTCTCCCTCGTCAGTCCCTCGACGTCCTTCACGCGAACCCGAAACCACGCGACGGCTCCGTCACACTCGGTCCTCGTCAGTCCCTCTCGATGTTCTGCGTTGTGTTGATCGCAAACGGCTTCTCTCGGCGTCGCGTCGATCATGAACAGGATTCACGGCACCATTGTAACCCCTCTCAGTTCGTGTGTTCGTTGTCTCAGTAATGACCACGCGACAATCAGTTTGGTTGAGTGTATTCGCTTTTTTTAGTGTTCACTGGAAAAGATAAGGGAGCACCATACAGACAATAAACATTGCTGATCCGGTCACAAGATCATCCTTCTCTGCAGCTTTGATTAAACTGAGAAGATAATAAACACTTTCATACATATGAATATGACTCAATCTCTTTTTTCTCTTTTTCTTAACGTAAAGAACACAAAACGGCATTAAAAGAACAATACACCATACCTGGAAAAGATAAGGGAGCACCATACAGACAATAAACATTGCTGATCCGGTCACAAGATCTGTCAGAAAATAATACACAAAAAAATCATGCAAATACACAAGATCATTTACGGAGCAGACGCCATTAGCACATGGCGTGCACAACCACCTGTAGAGTACAAAACTCTGCCAAACACTATTTTACACTTCTGAATGAAACGAAAAAGAAAAATTTTAATTTAAACATTTCTAAACAAATACACTTGCTTTTTTAACAAAAATAAAACAGTATCTTCCGACAATCGTTTTTTACTGATTAAGCAAGAACATCATCCTACCATCCTTCTCTGCAGCTTTGATTAAACTGAGAAGATGGCTTTCTCACCCATCGCCCATCACAACCCTTCCTGCCTGTAGGTGTCTTTCTTTCTTCAAGATGCATTTTACAATTTAACAATAAACATAACGTATTCCTTTACACAGAACAAATATTATAAGCAAAACAAGCATTCTGTCACCATTCACACTTAATTTATTCTTTTTCTCCTCTGTTACATAAACACTGAACACTAAAATGGTGACACAGAAAAAGTTATTTTTTTTTGAAACTTCACTGAAACATTCATGAAAAGCAGGACTTTGGTGACGTTGAAATTTTAACATTGATTGGATTTGCAAAATCTAAACTAAAATCAATATTGATTCAATGCTTTACTATATATTTTTACAGCGTTTCTCAATTGCTTCGGCTCAGTTCTCGAATGAAGACGTTCTTTTTCGAAACAATACGTTTAAATCTCTTAACAGTTTCTTGTTCACATCAGATTGGAATTTCTTATTGATTTGAACAAACTGCAAATGCTTTGGCACATGTGCTAAGTCATTACAATTGTCTACAGTTTGCACAACAACTAATAGCATATGACATGTTGATCAAAATTCAATTCTCCCTTAAACTGTCAAACTCTTCACAACTTCTCAATCATTTTTCATCGTTTCATCATCATATTCAAAACGATCCATTTAATCATTAAAAGTTAATATACACAAATGTATATTCCATAAATATCTGACATTGACGTGTGACATTTGCACTCACAGTTTAGAGAATGTTTCCAAAAATGCAATTGAGGAAAAACTGGCATTACTGCTCAGGAGTTATGATCGGTCTGTCCAGTAGATGGTGCTCATACACAAAACACACTCAGATGAGGAATGATTTATTATCAGATCCACATCAAACAAACACAGAAACACAGCTTTTCAAATACTGATGTAAAACACACACAGATACCCTGAATCACTATTTGCCCCTTTTAAGTAGTTTCTGTAAAGATGCACAAAATAAAATCTTGGAATAATACAACACTATAACATTTTTGGCAGCTTTGTCTACATAAAAACATAAAAAAATAAAATCTTACCTTTTTCATTTGTTACGCATGTTTGTCATAAGAAAAAGTAAACAGCATATGTATTTAAAAAATTACACTATTATGGATTTAATAATTTCTTCATATTAAATCTACAACTATATTGAATGCCAGTGTCAAATGTTATTCTTAACACAATATATGCTACATTTTTATATCTATTATTATTTATTTACAGTATGGTGCTATAGTCTTAGGCCACTAGATGGCACTAGACGATGCTGATGGCCGATAGACATCACGATGCTGAGCCGGCATCGCGATCCTCCACCCCGCCGCAGCAACCAGCTCGTAAAAAAACACTCTTAATCTATGGCGGCAAATCTATGCCATTAATAAGCGAGCGCGGTAAATCATTTCCGCGAGAGGAAAACAGATGTATATGCGAAGAAACGGGGCCCGCAAGCTCATTTCATTCCTCGTGCGCGCTTGATATGTCATTGCCATTGTCCATCACGATGTTTCACATTAGATCGCACGATGCCAAATTGGTCGACATCGCCCAACCCTAATTTCCATAGATTATTTTTGTCATTATTTGTAATAATACAGTGAGATTATTGTCAACAGCCAGTGCTTCACACAGAGATCTGATCTGATCATCATCAGTCTGTCTGGAATCACATGAAGAAACAGAACAATCTGAGACAGACTCAATCCAGAAGAACTGAGACAGCGTCTCCAAGATGAAGAAAAAAAATATATACATTACAAAACACGTTTTAATAAACGAAACAAATTTCCCAGAGGTCATTGCACGACTCTGTTATAATTGCACTCGTGCTCTTCGTGACTTTGTTTGGAGTTGCACAGTTTCCACGATGTTCTGGTGGCAAAGTAATAACTGAAGCAGTCGAGCGCGCAGTTCATGCTGGACACGCACATCGCGACGTGAACGAAATTATGCGCCAAAAACTGCGCGTCACACGAGTGCTTGTGCGCCTGCGTAACGTACTTGAAGAAAAAACCAAAGTGGATGGGGAAAAAACAAATGACGAAAACGATCAGATTGGTCACCATGATAAACATACACTGTATCTTCTCAGGGCGAGAGCCGATTTCCAGCTGTTTCCTCAACTTGAAGATGACTCGAACAGAGCAGAAGAGCATGATGAGGAACGGCACGAGGAAGCCAATGATGTTAATAACCAAAATGAAGGCCAACGGCAACTCCTTCTCTTTGTTTTTCTGGAAGCACTTAATCGTGCTATTTTTCTCCGGCTCGTCCACGCGATGGAATGCGGCGCTGAACGAGCACGTGACCAGCCAGATGAGTGCGCACACCACCAGCGCGTTCCTGCAGCCTAAGATCTCCCGGGCTTTTAACGGATACTTGATGGCCACATAGCGCACAATGCTTATCGCGGTGACCGTGAAGATGCTGACGTACATGTTGACGTAATAAACCGAGACGAGGACGTAGCACAGCTCCTTGTTGGTTTGGTCCCAGAGTCGCGAGCTTTCCCAGAAGTACGACGCGATGCGCACGGGAAGAAGCACGAGCACCACGCAGTCGGCGATCGCCATGTTGGTGATGTAGATGTTCATGTAGGTCCAGGCGGTTCGGGGACGGCGGCAGAACATCACTAAGACGTAAATGTTTCCCGGGACGCCGAGGATGAAGGTGGGAATCAGTATAGCCAGCTGGAAGTGCTGGACCCCCGCGGACATCTTCAGCGTGCAGTTAGACATCTTCAACCTGACAGAAATTCAAATAGAAAATTAACGAAATGATGTAGAGGCCAAACCTAGATGATTTAATGATCTTTCATTTTTAATATTTTTAATAGTCCAGCCCTGAATGCATCTGAACGAGTGTCCAGAACCACCAGAAGAAAAACAGGCCCACAATATTAAAGATCCAGCAGTATATTAAACCGCAGACATGGTGTAGATATTATCCGTTTGTAATAAACCCATCTGGTGGGTATGCTGCCAAAAGCTATTTTTTATTTCATCTGCCCATAGAAGACAGTGTCTTTGAGGTTCCAGTCGTGTCTGACAACTAAATATGCCGAGGTTTGTTTTTGGATGAGCGAGGAGAATTTTTCTTAATTCCCTCCTGAATAAAATGTGTTGATGTACAGTAGGAGCTGATTGATGGGTTTTTTAGGTTTGACCCCAAGACTTAACTAATCTCTGCAATTTTCCAGCTCTTAACTTCCTGATGGTGGAAATGTTTTCTTACAGCCAATTTCTATTTTGTGAAACTCAACAATCTTGATCTCCACATCAGAACTGTATTCTTTGATCTTACTCCTTGTGAGGAAATGTGGCCTTTCTATTGCTTGTATTTATAATTTTGTGGAACAGGAAGTCATTGCTGGACAATTTCAGGCTCCTGGTCTCCCTGGTGTGTTAAAAAAAGTATTAAAAACGTATAGTTGGATCTCATCTATAGAAATGGGTTAAATTATTTTAATGAGAAGTGAAACCAATAAAGCAGCCTGTTTACTTGTACAATTACACTCCAATAATTGTTTTATTTAGAGCTTTTAAGTCATTGTTTACAGCATACAATGAAACTGAATGAATGAATGAAAAAAAAATGAGGCACTGATGACAAACACTAAAATCATGAAACTACTTACCAAATACATTTTGATATTTTAAAACAAACTAAATTGCCATTTAAAATATATCACTTTTTGCATTATATTGACTCAATTAATTTCTTATAAATTTAGTTTAATTTTAAGGGCATTTTTTATTAAATAAAGCAATTATAGAGAGAGAGTTTAGTAATTGGTTAATAAACAGCATTGCTATGACGTTAAAGTAAAAATCTCCCAAAGCATAATGGGAAATATATTTTTGATATATATTCACTCACATTTGTAAGATGGCGATAGATAGATAAATAGATATTGCACATTGAAGTTGCCATATGCTATCAAACAAGCAATTTCATTGTTTTATCTTCAATCCTTTTTTTTCTCTCTAAATAGATGAGCTGCAGCTCAGTTTGTTCCCAGATTTTCAAATTACATCAACTGGTTTTACAACTTAGCACCAGAAACAGCGTTATTTATTATTTATTATTATTTATTCATAGATCTATCTCTATATTATAGTTCCCTGATAGCACACCTGCATCTGCACCTGCATCATTTGAGGTCTGCATTTACATCTGCAAGACTATTTATGTTGTTTGCTCATCTGCAATACGTCTATTGGATGTCTACTTTTAGATGTCAAATAGACATCTATCAGATGTCTTGAAGATGTTTTTGTTTTAGAATGAATATAAAACTGTGTCTGTCGTTGTTTATAGACAGCAGATGCTTTTCAGATCAAGATATCTTTAACATATCTTGCTGTGCTATCTTTCTAAATATACATTTCCTTTGATTAATTTGATAAATGTAGCCTGCGAGAGATTCAGCGTTAAAGGCTAACATCACAGAAAATATTACATTACCATCCAAAACGAAGATAATTGCTTAACTTTTTATTAGATAAAAAAAAATAGTAGGCTATAGGCTATATAAAACGCGGATATAGTGAAGAGAAGTTCAACCAACACACACAACATAATAAAGAAAGAAAAATATGAGATTGAAACCAACATTAAGAAACTCGAGAGACAACTCGAAAAAAACGTGAAATGTCACGTTTACCCCCAAAACACTTACCTTTTTCACACGCCCAGCGAAAGAAAAGAACAGATCTGTTCATCTACCGGTGGAGAAAGTCTAATAACAGGTAAACATGATATTCTTCAAAAACAAAAGCGCGCGAGTACTAACTTTACATAAATGCTATGCATTAAACACAGATATATTTAATGCACCGAGACGGATGTAACATGCTGCCTTTGGTGGATCGACAGAGATTAACTACCTTCGTGTTTCGTGTTTATTACCGGCTTTGGTAGCCAACAAACCTGTTTGTTCGAACAGTTCGATTAAATGAACCGATTCGTTTGAGCGCGTAATATTTTTATGTGCTCGTCTTCCTGTGTTTACATAGCTACAGGATTTTTCATCGAATCACTTCAGTTCGGTTGAAACAAAAGCGTTCATGTTTGCTGCTGTTTGATTACCTTCTGTACCTGCTTCCGTGTCACAAACACACAGTCGAGGGATTTACGACCCCCAAAGTGAATCACTTTCCGAATATAGCCTACTTTAAAACCATTACAACGATCACCATGAAATACTGTTCATTTCAGAGAGTTATAGAGTTTGTTTAAATTATTAATTTTGATTCCTTAATTAATTCAAAAGGATCCGCGAATGTGTTTTCACTGAATGTTTCAATTTGATGCTGATCATTTCTTTTTTGTCAGATAAACCTTTTGATTCCATGTCAAACACATGTTTTCCACCAAATCAATAAACAATTGTTCACTTACCAAGTCTGTATGATTCAATTACTGTAAGCACCGATCAACATCCACAAAAGTTCCTGATGCTTAGTTAAACAATGTTATAGTGACTCTTATCATTGTGTTTTCAACGTTATATAAAGTAGGTTGAGGCTCATTTCCAGCAATGGGCTCCAGTTACACTCATGGTTCACTGCAATGCCAGTTGGAAAACTAAGCTTTGTTTTGGAAACCTGTAGTTAGTCATTCTCAGAACCAGCCAACATGTTCAAAAACAAATCCTACAAAGAGATCACGAAAGAACCATTGAGCTCAAAACTTTAGAGTAGAAATACAAGTGTTTATTACTAACCAGATTAAGATACATTCATAGTTGTCATTCTGTTGATCATGCAAAAGCCTTGTTTAATACTGCAACCCCTGTTTATAAGCACAGTGTGTATATTGACAGAAATATATATATATATATATATATATATATATATATATATATATTTGATATTTTTTGTTATTTGTAGTGATAATGATAATGCATAAATAATGCATTTTTGTGCTGATATCTTACCAGTGTAATACCGATTTTTGATTATACTGTAAATAATAAAAGATGGTCTGAATGTGAAATTAAAACCGCAAGTAGGTGGCAGTAAGTCACTGTAAATAAGAGAGTCTTTGCAACTGAACCGAATCGGTTCGGAACGGAACCAAATTTAAATGGTTAATTCATTCAGGAACGAATCACTGCCGTGTTGCTCAGAGATGCAAAATAACGATGTGGTTGTGTTTGGAATATTTTTTTGCTGTCGAAATAGTGCAAAAACAGGAAATATTGTTTCAAAAATGTAAATCTTTTAATTAATGTCTTGTTTTTGAATTATTGTAAAAATTAAATATCATATTTCAATTTCATTAGGCTCAATTATGCAGTTAAAGAATGCACTCTAAATGAGCACTAGTTTAGACGTGTGCATGCTTTCAGTAGGGTGTTGTGAATGCTAAAATACTTGATAACGTAAAATCGCATTGTTAAAACAACATTTAAGATATTATTGCAGATGAGATATATCGCTCACCCCTAATTCAACATGCACAAAAGATCCACATAATAAAACAAAACCCTGTCAAAACAATTACGTAGGTGTACTAACGGTCTCCGAAACCGTGTTGTAATCACCTTCTTTACTGTTAGTGTCCTTCATGCAGCACATATTCCAGGACGTTTTGGTTGCGAAAAAATAGCTAAAGCAGTCCAAACCGCAGTTCATATTGGACATGCAAAAAGCAATGTGCAGGAAGTTGTGCGCGAGCAGTTTATAGTTGCAGCTTTCGCTATCTTCAGTGTTTTCATACTTGTTTTGCACAAGGTGTTTAACGAGGTAACCCAAGTGGATGGGGAGAAAGCATACAACGAAAACAACTAAATTGGCCACGATGATGAACATGCACTGGATCTTCTCAGAACGTGTTCCGACGTCCAGCTGTTTCCTTAAAGCGCAAACGACATTTATGGAGCAAAACAGCATGATGAGGAACGGCACGAGGAATCCGACGATGACCAACAACAAAACAAAATGCAATGACAATGTCCCCTTGACCCTTTGGAAGCACATGGTCTTGTCGTTACTGGAGTCCTTTACGAAGTAAACCGGGCTGATGGAGCAAATGGTGAACCATATGAGCCCGCAAACCACCAGAGCGTTCCTGCAAGAGAAGATAACCCTGGCCTTCATGGGATACTTGATGGCCACATACCGCACCACGCTTATGGCCGTAATGTTGAAGATGCTCACGTACATGTTGACGTAAATAACCCACAAAACAAAATTACACAGCCCCTTCAAATTGTTTTCCAACGCCCTGCTGTAGTAATGAATCTTAACGGGCAGGAACATCAGCAGAGCGCAGTCGACGATGGCCATGTTGGTGATGTAGACGTTCATGTAGGTCCATTTCGCTCGGGGAAGGCGGCAGAACATCACCAAGACGTAAACGTTCCCTAGCACCCCAAAAATGAAGGTGGGAATGGAAGTGGCTGTGTGTAGGTCCTCGACTGTGGAAGAGATTCGGAGGGTGCAGTTGGACATCTTGAACCTGCAGGAAAGGAAAAGGGATGGTTCGCAAACCAAAATCGATACGCAAAAGGTTAAGGTTCTGATAAGGTTTTTTTTTTTCGTGACAACGAACATCTTGCAATTTATAATACGATCAAAATACTGAGATATAAACTTGCAATTCTCACTTTTTTCCTCACAATTGCAAGTTTCTCTCTCCCAATAATGACTTTTTCCTAATAACTGCAAGTTTATATCTCATAATTATAATTTTACCGCAATTCTGACTTTATACCAATTGTTACTTTCCCCCCCCTCACAATTTCAAGTTTATATCTGTAAATTACGATTTTCTCAAAATTCTGACTCCCTTTAAATTTGCAAGTTTATATCTAATTTCTATTATATTTAAAGTCAATTCTGACTTTTTCCTCATAGTTGCAAGTTGTAAGTTTTTTCTCTCACAATTATAATTTTGACGCAATTCTGCCTTTCTCACACCTTTCTCTGACTTTCTAACAACTGTGAGTTTATGTCCTACAATTAATTTTTTCCTTAAAAATTGTGAGTTTATATTTCGAAATTATGATTTTCTTGTAATTATGATCTCCCAATTCTCACTTTTTCCCTCACAGTTGAGAGTTTATATGTTAAAATTGTTCAAATAAAACGTTTCACACCTGTAATTTGAAAGCGGTGTTAGCACCGCATTATACCCGGGGTTATGAAACCCAGCTCCGGAGCAGGGTTAGCACCGCAATACGGTGCTAAGTTTGTTCAGTGTGAAACGGAGCGGTGTTTGCTTGTTGCTGCTGGACGCTTAGCAACAGACAGCCAATCAGAAATCAGTGAGCATTACGTCAAGTCGCTA
>JAUCMT010000053.1:873457-883876 GCA_032357475.1 Enteromius thamalakanensis
ATAATATATAGAAATATAAATATTTATAGAAATATTTATAGAAATATTTATAGAAATATTTATAGAAATATAGATAATATAAATATTTATAGAAATATTTATAGAAATATAAATAAATATTTATTTAAATATTTATATATATAGCTCTGTATGTGTTAAAATACAAATATAACATTTTAGATATTAATGATTGTAAAATAAATAATAATAATTCATTAAAATATAAAGATTGTAGGAACTAGGGAACTTTTTTTTAACAATAACACATTTTAAAATAATTGACTGCCAAATACAATAATAATTTATATATATATATTTTCATTTAGATGAACACATCTTAGATATTGAAGGCTCCATATAAAAATTATAATTATCCACCCATTCATATCCAGTTTGGTGACAGTTAGCAGCGTTGTTTCGACAGTAATCGCTAGGCTATATAGCAGCAGAACAGGTTCAAGGCAACACAAAGCGAAGGTGGTACCTGGGCGGGACCTGCCGGCTCAGGCTCTTGGTCTGCTGCTGAACATCCAGCTGACTCTCCTCCAGACTGAACGCTTTTCTGCTCCCCAGCTTGGCTTTCGTCCGGCCCTTCTTGGCCTTGGCGGGAATCGTCCCGGCGTCCACCGCATAGCTGTGAAAACATCGCAACACCACTGTCAGCCTCATAACGGACGCCCGCGCCGCTCAACTTCACCCTTAAACAGTGCCCGGGTTTACGAGGCCATGCCAGCGCTTATAAAACACAAAACAGATGCGCAACACATGGCCTTTCACGCATTTAATGAGGTCAATGCCAGGAATAACGACATCAGATCAAGCAAACAGTGCAGCTTTACGAGTTTCTCACAGGCAATGATAGGAGTGTAATGGTTAAACCGTCTCAAAGCAAATATATTATAAAACACTCCAACGGCACTTCACTCCGACCTCCATTTCCCAACCACAGCAGTAAAAACTTGAGAATAAACACCACAGACTGAAAAACAAGCTCTAAAGGAAACTCTGCACCAATTTTCACTTGGAAATGACCAATAAATATCAACTAATACACACCGAAAGCAGCCTTTCGAATGGAAACCTACTCCAGAGACATAGAAAGTGCTATTCCACCATACCTGTAGATATGATGTCCATTCCTACGAGATAATCGTAAACTCAACGAACGGTTCATCCTTAAAAGTGTACAAAACTGGCCTCAAGCCATAACGTCGGAGTCTGATACTTGGTCCAGAAGCTAGTTACAGTCTATACGCTGAGTGTGTATAAAAAAAAACATCTCCGGTCTGCGGCTGTGCTACTGATGCCTTCCTCTGTAACATGAGGGGGCAGGGCTAGGACGCAGCTCTGGGATGCGGTTGAACTAATGGGAGCAGCTCAATTCTGCTGTATGCAAATGAGGGGAGGCGGGGCCAAGGACAGAGTTGCAGTCTGTGGTTATGCTCCAATGGGAGCGGCTGCTCGCCTTGTATGCAAATGAGAGTGGGCGGAGACCTCAGATGGTGTGACTGAGGCTTGCTGATGTAATGGAACACCTGCAGGTCAAAACATGCAGAGAAACGTAGCAGCTTTTGAAAAGAAGCGAAAGGGTTCACTGTGAAAAAGGTGAGGATTGTTTGGAAGCGAAGGCTTGAATCGCTGTGATTCTTCACCTGAGAGAAAGCTGAATTGCCGCGGGCCACTTCCACATTCGACTCTGGGTTTTTTGGGTAATTTGAGTGCCTGAAATGTCTGCTTTGGTGGCTACATGCTAAGCTGCTGAGAAGCACACGTCACCTTTCCCAGCATTCAGAGTCATTACTTTTACGACTCAAGGACAAAGGTGTGACTTGCTGAAAAATAGGTTAAAAGACAGCACGTGACGCACCATAAAAACACTTGCGGTCATATTACCATGTATGCGCAGGATGACCAATATAAATTGCTTTCAAATTACTACTTATATATATATATATATATATATTTTTTTTTTTTTTTTATTATTATTAATTATTTTTTTATTAATTTTTTTTTTTTTTTAAGAGAGAGATCTTTTTTTGCTTTTATGCATGGAAACGGGAGATATATTTATAATATATATATAATTGTATAATAAATTTAAATACTTTAAATAAAATGTATTTTTCCCTTTATCTTTTCTTAAATTATTACTATTACTACTATTATTATTATTATTATTATTATTATTATTATTATTAAGGCTGTATAAGAAAATACAAAAACAATTAAATCACAAACTCAATATGGAAAATATTTGATTGATAATTCTTTAAATATTTCAATTTAATATTTCTTTTTATGTTTTTAAAGTATATATTTAATTTAATGAAATGGTTGAAATATGCAGGTTAAAAGAAACGTAATAAACACACCGAGCAGGGAATGTCTTCCTCTGTAATGTCCAGCTAAGATGGACTTAACATTTACGAATAACTCAAATGCCACAGAAACATTCCTGAGCTCATCTGCGGGGGAGGGGACGCTTTTACAACGCCAGAAAACAAAAGCATGACGACACAAGGAAGCTAGCAGCCACTGAATTAGACGTCTTGAAGCCTTTGGATAAGAAAGCAAACTCATGCATATGACACACAAACGTATTCAAATCCTATCAGCAACTTTTAGAGCCAAACGTGGCATGAAATGTTGATTATTGTTTCGAAAGTAGCAGCGATACCAGGAAGTAATGCATTATCTATTTTCCGTGTGATTTGCATACAGTGACAAGATGTGAACATTTTTCATGTAACTTAAATAAAATAAGATATATATATATATATATATATATATACACACCTTTTTTTATAAAGAAATATACTGTGTATTAAGTTCCATTTTTATTAAACGCAAATAAAATTAATATCAAATAGAAATAAAAAAAATTGTACCACTGATAAAAAAATAAATTAAAATATAAAAGATTAAATAAAAATATAACATTAGCATTCATTTATTATCAGCATTAGTGTTGTTCAGTAATGTATAAATGATTTTGCAAGCAGAAAAAAAAAATCTAAATAGTTCTAATAATATCTATAATACAATAAAATACAATACATGGGAAAAAACATGTAATTCTGTGACAGTATAATGCCATTCTGATAACACAGAAACGTTTAACCACAAAATATTTACATCAAGTGGTTTAACTTGGCACGAACTCAAGCTATTCATTTAACGCTTCACTTCATTTTCTTCATGCATAAAGGTCAGCAATCAATTCAGCATAAAATGGGCCACACAAGAGGTTCACATACTTTAGATTGCAGATATATTTTAAAACTGTGCCAATAAACCACAGCTCTCACTTTCACACCGCAGCCAAACTTCCCATCACACTCGCTGAAAGCCCCGTTTCTCACGATCGTGTGTGTTCAGGCTAAATGCAGGGTTTGGAAATCTGCCGCCACGCCGTGGCCGTTTATAGCAAACGCAGTCCAGCAAAGGCATGTGGAAAAAGCACTTGTAAACGAAAGCGTTTGCTGTTCAAACACAAACTCAATGCACTAGGATTTAAACAGTGTGTCAATCCGGTTCGGTGACGTTAGAACAATTAAAAAAAACACATCAAGATCCTGTTCAACAGTTATGAAAGAACCGCGCGACTTCTATTTGGCCTAAAGATGTGCAGTGATTTAGAACGAAGACAGGAAGCTCCGAACATCCGATGTGGAGAATAAAACACAAAACTCATAAGAGCCCACAAGAGCTCAGACCAGATAAGAATCAAACAGTGGCATGAGACGCTTCAAAAACATGACAAACGAGGAAATGTGTCGGAGTTCAAGGCCTAGTCTCAGCGCTAAACCTTTATTGCGCACGCCTCTGCGCTAGCATCGAAAGATCATTCTTTGCAAATGAGTCAAAAACTTAGATTTTTGTGATTAGTTAGCCTGGGTAAAACCAAAAGCGGTCAGCCTGTGCCGTTTGAATTCAACCCGCTAGCTGTGAAAACAACCCCCAGCGAGCTAGCGGCTCACCGGCGCGTTCACAGCTGCTCGCCATCGTATATCAGAGCTAAAACACTCGTAAACATCTCCTACCTCCCCAAATCCTCACACTCGGCCGTATCCACGCAGTTTAGGTCCTTCTCGCCCTCCATCGCCACGTCTTCTCTGAGCTAGCGATGACTGAACCGCTTCTGACCAGCTGAGCTAGATGCTGAGCAATGGGGTCTAAAGGTTTCCTTTACAGCTGCACCGTTACGGAAAAACAGAGATAATGAGGCACAGGGAGGCCCGAGCGGGAGTCGTGGGAGGGATAAAGGATCCTCTGCCGGCCCACTCCGCTCACCTCCGACCACGGCAGCTGGAGGAGCCCACAATGGCCCATTGATAAGCCATTGAAGAAATGCAAACTACAGAAGACAAGATTAAAGTCACACAAACAAAGGCCTAGCTGGTGGGTCACCTATTGTCTTCGTGGTGGGGTGGAAGGTCAACAAACTCATGGGGGATCTGCAGAAAGATCCTCCACAGGCCCAGGACTTTCCAACAGCTGATCGTGAGAGTGAACATGAAAGCTGACAGAATTTAAACTTTTTTTTGGGATCAATCACAAACTTAAAAACAACTCAAACGATACTGAAAAACCCCAGACTTGAACCCAGTAATACACACAAAAAATTAAATAAAAAAGACTAATAGTGGGAAAAATAATTATTAGCCTGAAGTTAAACTCTACTTTAGTTTATGTACTTTAATCTATTGTAAATCCAGACACGACACAGACAAAACAATACATTGAAAAACTGACCCAAATATTGTTTGTTACTGTGAAAAATTGTAAAATCTGCTTTTGAGAATGCCAAAAAAATGTTTACTTTCCAGTTAAATAAATACTCTGATTTACATTTTAATTAATCGCAAAATTAAAAACAGATTAAAAAAAATCCAGTTACAGTTTAAATTACTAAATTCTGGCTTTGAAAGTGTCGGAAAGTAGAGACAAATGACCTACTATTATAATACACTGAAAAAAATCAAGCTTAAATGCGTACAAACATTAACTTTCATTGGGAAAATATAATACATATACATCTATCCTTTCATCTCTTTATTCAACTATACATCCAAACACACACACACACAAAAAAAAACTTGAAAAATAAATAAAAGTTAAATTAAACATTTAACATATTACCAAACATCATCTATAATAACTATTTTTTTTCCTAAAAATAAGCAAACTGCATAAATCAAAACCAAACTGAATTACTTTTCATTTTTATTTGAATTGATTTTTTTTTCTCTCTTTCATTTAGTTGTTTTTTAAATGTCTAAATGGATTGTTTTAAGTGTTTGTTTTACTTATTTTAGGAAATGAGAGATTTTGTGGCTGAAAAAAAAAGTTTTATTTCAGGTAATTTACTTTGATTGCCAACTTTTTTAAAAGGTCAAGCTTTAAACATTATATTATTATTGAAATGATAAAAACTTTAAGAGACCTGTGACCAATTTAGGATGTGAGCAACACAAAGTTCCAGGCTAATTATCACTGAACCTTTTCTCCAGCTGACCCCTGACCTCCTTGTGCCATTATAAATCAGGATGATTCATCCCTGGCCAAATGCAAACTGCACATGCATTCAAGGCTGATGTTTGACAATGGAAATCCATTAGCTCACATACATCCACACCTACATACTGAAACAACCAAAACATCCTTGTCCAGGCCTGAAAAGCAGCACTTCTTGAGTTCTGCGCTTATTTTTAATCAGCATACTCAGGGCATTCTGTACTTCTGTTTATAAACAGGAAGACATGTTCTAACAGAGAAGATTAAGTGAGTGTTTACTCCGTTTCATGGAGCAGACTAGCATAATATGATATTGAGACTATCAGGTTCGTTTTCATTACATAAGCATAAGTTTTCACAGGGGTAGTAGTTCACCATTGGTTGACGGATGGGAGGAACGCAATTCAAGATCCCTGCCAAGAAGCTGGCATGTAAATCAGAAATCAACGGCTTGAATTGTGCCAGCGCTGCACACCAGGAAATTATAAATCATTTTCAAGAAAGCCTCCATTAGAGTTCACAAGATGAGCCAGTCGTGTGTTTCCCCATCTTGAGCGGAAGCAGAATGGTCAAACCACAAGCAGAGAAAGAAGGTTATTCATCAAAATGTGATAAGCAAGGTGAATGGGCGTTCGCTGGAAACAGAGTGATGCGTTAACCACACAAAAACTTAATGAACAACAAACCAGCTGCATCCAAAGTTCAGACCCATCTCTTAAAATACACCAAAACTTGGTCTATAAGACACAAGACCTAAAGACACAAGACCTAAAAACAAAGGTCAAACTCTAAGAGACACTCTTAAAAATTGGTGCAATCGTAAAACCTGAGCTAAGGCCCACAAAAAAGGCGTAGGACAAGGATAAGGCCTTGACATCTATCGAGCCATGGTGTTCGTTCAAGAGCCAACACCAATCCCTGTGGGCAAACAACAGCTTGCCACTCGTGGACGGGGGCCAGACCTGTGACACAGAGGACATTTGTGCAAATCACGTGGCCTGAATGCAGCAGTCTCACTTCCTCAGTCTAAACAGAAAGGCCTTTCTTACCACAGACCAATGAGGTCCAAACATGGAAATTCCTACCAGGAATCACATGAAACTGATCATATCTGGTACTTATAGCTTAGGGGATCTTTGCTTTGGGGAAGTACATCATGCAAGTATTATTTTCAGTAAAGTATGAGGGCATCTAGGCTATATGTCATGGGTTGCTCAACGTGGGTTTCAACAAATCAGTGTCAAACGCTGGGGACTGGAAGGTTGCGACCCTTCATTTGTTTGACCTTTGCAGCCAATGTGTTAATGAAGATTTAAGAACGCTGTTGGGAATGTAACCTGGGAAGTGACCTTTAAAACAACCTCAACTCTATCCAAACAACGTTCCTTATGTAGCAGCGACGCTCTAAAGCAGTTGTGTAAGAGCTCAAGTACAACTCGTGTCCTTTTCCGGTTATCTATGTGAACGATAAGCGGTCAGGGCCCATAGTTTTCTTTACAAGGCCCGGAGAAGCTAATTCAGTTCCACTGGGGAACCAAATTAGCCCAGACAGCTTGTCCACACCTGGCATACCACCTGGAACAAGCTTTTTGGCTAAAGATAGACGCAGATAGATGACCCACATGTGTTAGAATACCAATACAACCGAGGGTCTATGAGATCATCTGGAGCAATGCTGGTCAATCTAAACCACTTACGGAGCATTGTGATGTAACGTCGACACTTAGCACATGCCGTAATTTGATTACGACACATTCCGGCTCCAAATTACGTTTAGGACCATCACTGAAGATAAAGCAATTTGGCAAAGAAAGAGGTTCATTTGCATGTAAACTACCCGAGTGAATGGAAAACTCGCACCTAGGAATCCGACGCATAACGGCGACGTGGATTGGTTTGTTATTGTCACAACTGCAGATGAGGTATACACCGTTCGTGCTACGATAAGCTGGTATATTAATAGGCATATTTCCATCAAACGGCTGAATGTAAATGAACGCTTATCATAAGTAACTCGCTCACTGGAAAATGTGAACCAGCTCGAGTCTAAAACTAGCCCAGTAATTCCTTTACAATAGCAGGAGTGAGGTACAATACCGGCTTAACGACTCTAATAATAACACAAACAAACAAGTCCACATAAAAAGCTGATATTATATTACACCGCAGGGCGGGTTTTTAAGAGTCTGAATGTTTTAAGGAGGCTGGCAATGTAAATAAATAAAAAATTTAAATAAAAATTTAAAAATGTCATATATGCATATACAATATTATATGCGCCATAGTAATACCATAGTTCACAATCTGGTCAAAAACAGTATTAGGTTACTATTATTATTGACTATAACAAATGAGGTGAAATAAAAACATGGTTTAGAAGATGGCATTTCAGTACAGTATTTTACTGTAAAAGTAATACTGTGGAAGTATTATCAGACAATACCATAGTATTTCACCATGTACCATAGTATTTTATGGCAACCATGGTATCTGTCCAATAAAACACGGTGGTGTGGTATTTTTTAAAATAAATATCACAATGTTTAGATCTAAAACCTTCACTGTACCATGTTAGGCTAAATTACCATAGTATTTATTTACATAACAGTTACACATTTTATAATGTGCAAAACAATCGATTTGCTTACTATAAAGACATATAAAGTCATAAATGAATGATCTCTAATCTGTATTTGAATAAGATAAATCAGTCAAGAGGAAGCAATAATGTCATCATACGCGTGCACGCGCACGCATAGGGTGGATTATGACCGTAAAACAACACCAAACTGACCTATATCAATAAAAACGGCGCTGGTCACACAATCTTATCACAACAAACACACTAGCACCTTGTAATTATAATATAAACACGACATTAACATATGTAAATGAGCAGCGGATAGGGTATAATCGGATGTCGCTGATAACGGTTGTTCTCACCTCTCCTTCATTAAATGCTTGATTCGCGATATGGCGCTCTCGTCGATCTTTCTCAGAAACGTTTTCAATCTCTCCCTCTTGTTTTCCAGCATTCTTCCTCAACGCAGATCGACACACGCCGACAAAAACAGACACCGTTTAAAGAGGATGCGATGATCCGGTTTCTCTTCGGCGTCCCATGAGCGCGGCCTGATTAACAAAATGAGACAAAATCGGACCAAGCGCTGGCGGCCAATCAGCGCGCATCTGATCAGCCGCGGTGGCCAATCGCGGCGCGGGGGTCGCCCTCAAACTCCGCCCATGCCTTTTTATGGGCAGGACGCGTGTCTGCATGCAACGTGGTGGTAGGGGGAGGAAGTCAGGGCGGAGGACTAGTGTGAATTGCTGATTATACACTGGGCGTTTGTGTTACAGGCCTGGTGCTTTTAACTCTGTTCCAACATACGATCATGAGTTTTAAAAGGTTATGCTTGTCTAAATGTTAATTTGGGGTGGATCTGAGACATAGTTAGTATTACTATTAGGCCTACTATTAAATACGTTGCACTAATGCATATAGAGATTGCACACAGACAATTTGTTGTTGATTTGTCGCTATATCAATATCTTTCTGAGATGTCAGAACTAAAACACTACATAGCATACCATGCACAACACAGTTAAACACTGGTCTATAAGTTTACACTGCACTTTATACAATAACCAATCTGCTACCACTGGATACATCCAGTGCACATCTATGACATTCTGCATAATGTAAATCTGCTGCACATGGCATAGTATTGTGTGTGTATATATTTATATATGCACATATTGCAGAATGTGTATACTATAGCTAACTTTTGTGTAACTGTGTGTACTAAATGTATGTATGTGTATATTGCACATTGCCATCTGTATAAGTCTGTGATATTGTCAATATGTAAATTGTAAGCGTGGTCTATATGTATATTATTTCTGTATTGTCTGGAGCATGCTTCCAAGATTATCTATCTATCTATCTATCTATCTATCTATCTATCTATCTATCTATCTATCTATCTATCTATCTATCTATCTATCTAAGCATATTTTTAATTCCACTGATCTGAATCACATGAAACTTCATTCACCAGGCTTTGACATGTCATAATCACACTCATGCTGCACTAAATCCCATTTCAACACAGCTTTCCTCAGATCTCCTCATTGCTTTTTCGCACATGGTCACATCACATGACATCGCATGACCCGCATACGCCCTTTTATGCATAAAACATGGCGGGCGCTATGCGTGCAGTCAGTATTTGGAGGAAGGAGTTGACACAGCAGCTCGTGTTACACTCACTATATCTGAACAGAGGAGGCAGTGTACCCACCTCACAGATCCACTGCCAGACTTCTGGATGTCCCTCGTGAAGACTTCTGTCATTACATGAGCCCAGCTTGCCCAGAATAAATGTGCGCTGCATGTCAAATATTGACTTTAAATGCCATTTGTGTTTGATTTGAAGACTTGTCGCTTGCTACAGTGCTTCTGGTGAAGAAAAAACAGCAGCAAATATCATACAACAAACAAAAATACTTCTCAAGTAACGCTCTTGCTTCCCCTAAACTATTCTTTAGCTGTAGCAGATGTTGATGTAGATATAGATGAGTTTGTTTCTTCATCAGATTTGGAGAAATGTAGCACACCATCACTTGCTCATCAATGCATGTGGATGGGTGCCGTCAGAATGAGAGTCCAGCTGATAAAAAACATATACACACACTATACTCCAGAAGTAATACAGATAATGTTGTAATCCAGTAATCTGATTAATCTTGTGAAGCCAAAAACTGCATTTGCAAGAAATATATTAATTGTTAAAGGAACGCTCCACTTTTTTTGGAAATAGTCTCGTTTTCCAACATCCCTAGAGTAATACAGATGTGTTTTACCGTTTTTTAATCCATTCAGCCGATCGCCGGGTCTGGTGG
>JAUCMT010000053.1:890814-914320 GCA_032357475.1 Enteromius thamalakanensis
TGTTTGTGAATCATTCGATTCAGATCAAGACTTCGGAGTGTGTTTGTGAATCATTCGATTCAGATCAAGACTTCGGAGTGTGTTTGTGAATCATTCGATTCAGATCAAGACTTCGGAGTGTGTTTGTGAATCATTCGATTCAGATCAAGACTTCGGAGTGTGTTTGTGAATCATTCGATTCAGATCAAGACTTCGGATTGTGTTCGTGAATCATTTGATTCAGATCAGGACTTCGGAGTGTGTTCGTGAATCAATCGATTCAGATCGAGACTTCGGAGTGTGTTCGTGAATCATTCGATTCAGATCAGAACAAAACAAAGAACAAAGAAATTAAGTTTACATATACAAATTTTGTTATTTTTTCCAATTTTATTCCAAAGAAAAGTAACTTAAAAAAAATATCGATCAGTTGAATATAAAAAAAATCTGAAAAAAATTACAAAACAAGTAAATTAATTTAGTTTCTGACTTATGTTATAATTACTTCCTTAAGCTTTTTGTAAAATTTGGATGCATTCATTAATCTGTTGCTTGATCGCTTCACATTTAAGAGAACTATAGTAGTTTTTAATTCAGACATCTCTTGTTATGATTGTTAGCGGTGTCGAATGTAGTAGAGATGCTATGATATGTTTGAGAAAGCAGGTCTGATCCAGGTGTTCATGAACTACTAACCTCCATAAACGAGCTGCTAATTGCCCCGCGCGCAGGTCTGAGTAATTAGACTCAAAGCAATAAATGCCAATAATTAGCGTTCTGTGTTCGTCCCACAGAGAAACAAACAGCTCTCCACGCTCGGCAGACTGAGCAAACGCCGAGCGAGCCTCTGCTGCCTGCGACAGCCAATTACTGCCGTTAATAATCGAAAGACCTTTGATTATCATTATAGCATTAGCTAATTGGATGTTTTAGAGTGATGGATTAGCCTTTGTGAGAGAAGCGCGGGTAATTACGCTCCCGAGCGCGCGCTCAATTCCCTTCTACACAGAAGATCAAAGGAAGAATGTCCGCCACCGGCTGCTAAAGCTGTAGCTTGTACATATAGAGATTCCTGGCTATTTTCAGCAGCATGACCTTTTCTAGCATGTTATATTTAAACGATATCGCCTCTTGAAATAGCTTCAGTTATGTTAGCTTAGCTAGTAGCGAAGCTACTTTCATCGATGGCTGTTGATGATTCAATCTGATTTCCTGGTTTTCTGTTGAGTCCAGATGTCTTACGTGCCGAAGCAGTTGAAAGTGTGTGTGTTTGTGTGTCGATCAGATATGATTGGCCAAAGGACGCGAGCACCAAAGTCCAGCGAGGGCAAAATGGTGAGCGGGAAAGAGACGCTGCGGCTGCGCTCCAAAGGATCGGCAACTCTGGAGGAAATCGTGAGTCAGGGTTCAAATCCCAGGCCTTTTGGACATTAAGCTTGCTCTCCATCTCATCTCCAACCGTCTGTCTTCCAACAGCCCAGTGAGTTCGAGGACAAGGTCATCAAGAAGGTCGACGACCTGCTGGAGAGTTACATGGGGATCCGAGACCTCGAGCTCGGTGAGAACCTGACCGTAAAAGGCCAGCCAGACTCTCAAGAATTCATGAGCATTGGGGAAAGCGATTTGTGGCCCGTGGGATTAGCTCCTTCCAAAAAAACTAATTAATGGAACCGTTCACTCAAAAATGACAATGTGCTAAAAATGAGCTCACCCTAGGCCATCCGAGAAGAGATTTCATTAGTGCTTCAGCAATAGTTGCTCTGCAGTGAATGGGTGCCGTCAGAATGAGAGTTGATAAAAACACCACAATAATCCAGTTATTCATCAGAGATGACAAAAACCCATCCATCTTCCATAATAATGCTTCTGTTATCTGCACAGATCAGGCACTTGATTATGGACTTGTATTTTAGTTGAAACAATCGTCTTGTTCAGATGTTAACTGATGGACTGGAGTATTGTGATGTTTTATCAGACTCTCATTCTGGCGGCACCCATTCACTGCAGAGTATACATTGCCAGTTTGATTTTGCGTCTCATTTGTGTCCTACAGCGACTACCATTGTGGAAGCCGGGAAGAACAAGAAGAACCCGGATGATTTCGCCGAGGCGCTCGACTCCGTTCTGGGTGACTTTGGCTTTCCTGACGTCTTTCTGTTTGACGTTTGGGGCGCTATTGGAGACGTTAAGAACGGACGCATTTAGAGGTAATGCATAACTTAAAGATATTTTGTAGTGTAAGTTGTTCCTTTATGTTTCGTAGTCATATTTGTATTCATTTTTATTAATGTTTTTAATTTACATAGCTAAATGTAAGAATGCTACACAAAAAAAGCAACATATATTACATTTAATATTATAATACTAATACATATTATTTATTAATATTTGTATCTAATATTTAATATCATTCTTTTTTTTATCATTCTATGCTTATTTCAATTATATATTTTTAAATATGAAAAAAAAAAACGCATATAGATTTAGAAAAAAAAATATTAATATTTTTTCAGATTTTTTAATGATTCCTTTGCATTCGCTCAAAGTGTGTGGCAGTTTTCATATATCGTAAAAAAGTAAAACTATTTATATAGTTTAATAAATAATTATAGTTTAATAAAAGTAAATATTAACTTGTAATATAAAATTGTATAATTTTAAAAATCATACCCAAATTATATATATATATATATAAGATATAACAAAAGCACATAACAAAATTATTAATTCCAAAATGATAAAAATACTAAAACTGTAAAAATAAAATCAATCTTTATATATAAATAACAATACAAATGTAATTAAAAATATTGAAGTATTAAAAATTTATTTTTTTCTTGCAATTGAATTAGTCCTGATACACAATTACTTTTGAAGGACAGATATTTGTTGATGATAACTAGATGATATTTGTAAAAGAAAAGCACACAGAAAACACAAAGCAGGTCATATCAGGAGGAGTTTATTTACGGGCAGCTCTTAAATAAACACACACACACACACACACACACACACACACTTACAGTAAACCATTAGCAGGTGTTTTTTCCTGACGCCGCACAAACTCCATTAGAAGCTTACCGTCAGACGCTACACGCTAACACTATCTCACCCCAGCACATGCTTTTCCTCGTCTGTGTTTTTCAGAGTACTTCAGACATCTGAGAGACATTCAGCTTGATTTGTGACGTCTGTCATCTGTTTTCATATACACAATCCTCCCAATTCCCACCTTTATCCTAAGGAACGGAGAACGTCAAGGTATTAGCGGCTAATCAGCATGCTAACGCAAACGTCAAGTGTGTAAAGCAGTATGAAGTAGGTCAAACTGTATTTCCCACCAATGTGTATAGCTTATTAGGATATAAACCAATCTTTTAAGCGTTTTACATCATAACTTTAACTTTTCTAAGTATTATGAACTAGTAGCTTAGCTTAGCTTAGACTAGCCTTTGTTTGTTTTGAAGTCTCTTGTGTTATGTTTAAACACATCGTGTTACCGGTGAAATGAATGATCTTTTTATGATTAATGACAGATCTTGTGACACGATTAGCTTGTGTATATATGAATAATGAATATTTAATAAATTTAACTTAAAAATCTTCTAAATGTGTTTGCGTCTTGTATATCCTGTTTCACAATCCTTTTAGATGACCTGATGAGACAAATTTGAATATGTGTATGCATACCGCAAATTGACTTTTTTCACACTTAATACACAACAAAGAGAGCAACCAAAATGGCTCACAAGTTTCCTTTAGTCAAAACTGACACAGTTTACATTGTTAACTCATTTTTGGTCTTACAGCGTAACAGTAAGTAAATATCCCATTCATTTTTTTTCCATAGGCATACAGATTACTAGAGTGAACTATGCGGTTATTATTCGCTACTGTATTCACTTTATTACAAACTAGATTACCCATGATTCTGCAAAAATAATCAACCAATCAGAGAATGGTGACAAGTAAATCACCCCAAAGGAGCCCCGCCCTCTCTGTAAATGATTTCTTCTACATGCTCTTGAAATGCTTACATATTTGTGTATGTATATACATATTCTGCAGTACAATTTACAATATGTTATTTCTATTTAGACAATCTTTAAATCAGTTGAATCAGATGTTTTAGTCAATAATGTTTGGCCTTTATTTCTAATCTGATTATGATATGTTCACAATTCTTTTTGTCGAATTTTCTAAAACTTTTTGGTTTTAAATCAGAGATTTGTGATTCACCTCATAGCTTGTTGGTTTGGATGTGGCTTTAAATTTGCCAGAGAAGACTTCAGGCACTTCTGAAAAGTGGGTGGGGCATATTATGCCCGCTATTGTTCAAAGGCCCCGCCCCATTTTTAAGCCCTCCCCCAACAAGCTATCTCCGTTTATCATCCAATAACTGGCCAACTGATAAAATCAAGCCCTGCCCACTTTTCCACTATTGGCCAAATTATGCAAAAATGACCGTAAATCCATGTTGTTTACACACAGGAAACTGTCTTAAGTTTACACCAGCTGATAAGATTCTGTTCGCAGTGTGTGCATGGTCTTAGCAAAGCTGCTCGCCAAAAATGATCTCAACCAAAGATGCAAATACTTCAGAGAACAATTGGCCGAAGCAATCCAAACATGAGAGATTTTTCTGCAGCAATGCTTGGGTTTACATGCGATATAAATAAGAGATCAAAACAGATTATTCACTCTGACAGTATTTGATGATAACCTTGTGACTCCTCACACAAAAATAACCAAATTTGTGTTGGGGAGAATATTTGTGTGATTCCTCAAAATACAAGAACGTTCCAAGACAAGGCCAGAAATAAACCAGAATAGCTTTTGTGGTGAAAGTTGTTGCCGTTTTATCCAAGTGTGTGGTCCTCAAAGTCTTAAAACAGAAAGGGATGGTGTTTGTTTGGGAAATGAGCTAAACCTGTCCTGTTCTACTGTACGTTTTTATTTCAGCCACTAAAAATCTGATGACAAGACTGTATATTCAAATACATTTCTCTATAAATGAGAGGTCATTTTGTGACTTGCCTCTTGGTTCATGTGGTTTCTTGCTCTTATCTAGAAAATCCCTCTGGGGAAAAAAACACTACTGAAACCACTGAAAGTGGGCGGGATATATTGTGGCTCCACCCCTAAAATTACATAATTTTTTTCTTTTTGTTGTCTGGTTTGGTTTACGGTTGGGGTTATCTCTTTAACAAAGACTTGAATGGGGAATTAACAGGAAAAAACTTGAGGAACCACTTGAAAAGTGGGCACATAGCATTATGCAAAGACTCCGCCCCCAAAATTACATTTATAAGCTTGTACTGGGAACGAAGGTCTTATAGGTCTGGAATGACACGAGGGTTAGTAAAAAATGACAGATTTTTCATTTTGGGTTGAACAAACCTCAACTTTGCGAATTTGTGAATGCGAAAAACTGAGAAAGTGGAGCCAACTGGTAAAACAAACCCTTGCCAACTTTCATACTTAAGTTTCTACAGTATGTTTTCCTCAACCATTTGGCTTTCCAAGTTCATGCAAGTTCTTGAGTGTTCAAATATACACTTCTTGAAGACTTCCTCTCTGCAAAGCGACGAACCAACAAAAAGGTTCAAAAGTTAAATTGCGTCCTACACTGGCTGCTAAATGGACCTACACCTGGTAGTGGCATCCTGCACAGGTAGAGGCGTGTCCTCTTGGCTGGCTATGTGTGGATTCGGCCGGACGTGATCCAAACGGTCAATGGTTCCTCCGAGAGAGGCACGAGTGAACTTGCGGAAGGACGTGGAGATGGTCGGGTAGAGGCTAATGATGGAGCCACGGGACCAGTCCATTCTGGGAGCAATGCGCTTCAGTATGGCACGTCGGAATAGGATGTAGACCCAGGGGTCCAGGATCTGGTTTCCCGTCGCAAAACGAAGCCAGAGAAGCAGGTGGCGAACGTTGAGCTCACTCCCTGACAGCACTGTCTGCGCGATAAACATCTGTGGAGAGGGAAATAATGAGAGGTTTATGAGAGAAGTGCAAGAATAAACCATGAGCCCAAGCCAACACTCGAGTTGGTCAATAAAATAAACATAATTACTACGACACAAACACAGCTTCGTCATTCCAAAGTGTTTACGAAAACCAATGAATTTTTGCAATGAGAGGATGTAGCATGGAGGCAATTTGATGCTATATACTGTATATATTTACCCCCCCCCCCCAAAATCCTATTAAATCTCAAGAAAACTGTGAGGAACATGTTCTTATTTTATCTTAAACTCAAAATAAATAATTTCTGTAAAAAAAAGTCTGTAAGGACTGTGTTTGCTGTGTTTAATTTATTCTTTATTATTTAATCTGTAGCAATGTTTTCAATTAGTTTTATTAAAATAATAATAAATATATATATATATATATATATACAGATAATACATAAAAAAATATTAAATCTCTACTTTTTCTTAAAATTTAAGCGTTAGGATTTACCTTATTATTGTAAAAAATAAAAGAAACATACTAAATATAAAAAGAGTCATGTAAGGACAACAGGAGCTTCTTATTTGGATGCTAGAAAGTTTTTTTTGTTTGTTTTTTGGGAAATGAATGAATTATCACATGACCTTTCCGGATATTTTTCCAAAAAGCTGCAAGATAAAAAATGGATCTGTTGTTAACATAAAAACTTGGCAGTAATAAAATGAAAACAGTGATAAAAGTAGTGAAGTAGTACTGAATCACTGACCTTTGCTAAGTGTTCATTTGACAAAATGCACATGCTCTCACACATAAACACAAAAATAAACACACAGTGCATTGGGTGAAATATGACACAGAATACAAACATTTACCATGGTGTAGGTATAGTTTCTGCCAAAATATAATAACAATATATATTTTAACATTCTGTTCTCTGACATGTTTTATTATTTTATTTATTATTTATTATAAAAAATATTCTATTTTTATTCTACTTTATAGCATAAGCATGTTAATGATAATAAATTATATGTAATAATATTTTTTTTTAAAAGTTTTAATACGTAATTATAAATAACAATAATATATATATATATTTGCATGGTATTTTGGCAGAAACTATGATTAGTGTGGTTGGGTGGATGATGGTCAGTGGTGGTTGTGAATCAACACAGAGCCAGAAGCAGTTTGCAGCCCTTGATTTCGCCGCTGTTGAGTGTGTGAGTATGAATGGTGCTCGCTTAATTCAGATCACGATCTGGATCAGCCTTTACTCGCCTTAATCTAGACTCCTGACAGAGAATGTAAATCCAGGGGTCACAGATCTGATTGCAGGTGGCCAATCGCAGGTAGAACAGAACGCTAAAGGGTTGGACGGCTCGCGACAACACGACTGTCTTCAGTATGTACATCTGTCCAAAGAAACAAGGTGAGTCGTCTCGCTCATGATATCATCAGATGAGGACAGAGGAGTGTTTCTTTAACTACTTGGTCTGTGGGCTTATAGATGTTTAAAGATGATGCTTATTTCATGTTATGCATTCTAAAAATACACAAATTATTATTATTTTTTTTGCATAACTGTAAAGGACAAACAATATTAGTAACACAGAAATCAAATAATATTTTAAGTAACAATATTAGTTAAGAAATATTTATTATCATCATCTCTAAAGGCACTTTTAAATAATCTGATGAGCCTTGTGAGAAATAAACAGTAAAAATGAACACTATTTACATTATCTATTTCAAAAAATAAATTACACTGTGAAATCCAATAGTATACCTTACTTATATATTCTTAGTTACCTTTACTTAGTTGTTTTACTTACTAGGATTCATTAAGTTACGCCTTACTAAGAATTTTCAAGTAGCCACAACAAAAGTAATGACATTAATAAAGTAGTGAGAGGCAGCCATGCATTAATTTGTTGCTAACTTTTTGAGTTTCATAAACATGCTTATGCACTTCTGATGTTGTTTATAATTTACTAGTGAAATTGGATGATATAAAACTTGAATTATTGTGGTAATATGCTGAAGTCACAAACTGACTTTATCATTCAGCACGCTAATCACAACAATGGTAACAATTAAATTCAATTCACTTTCATGAATTGTATAACAATTTGTTTTGCTCTTTTCCTTGTGCTACTACTGATACAAGACAGTTAATAAAATTAACAAATTTAAACAACAACATCTATAAAACAAAGCAATTGCATAATTTATTCTGCCGCAATGCACTCTGGGAGTCACTGAGTAGCTATACTAAGTCAGTGAGTAAACCTAAAGTAAAGAATCAAGTACACCATACAGTTCTTTTTTTAGTTACTATAACTCTCATTTAAGTAAACTATACTAACTAAGCATTTGTCAGTACAACATACTCCTCCTATTTAACTTTTCACTTTACGTTTTTTTAAGGCAATCGGTTTGCATGCTTTTTTCAAGTAAGTTTGACTAATTAGATTTTACAGTGTACAGTATATATGAAAAATATTTATAATGTCTGATTTAAATTAAATACAAAATATATACAAAAATAAACAAAACAAAAATTTTAAATATTAAATTTTAATATTAATTTAAATATTATTTATTTCTATATATTATTTTGTGTGTGTGTATATATTAACAAAAATAACATATATAAAAGCAATCCATATAAAATGCCCACATTCTGAATAAACACTCATTAACCATTTGTTTAGCAGGATATTGACTAATGATGAATTTGAGTTTTGTTAGAAATAGGAAGTGTTTTTTGTTGCTGAGAACTTCCTGTTCTTCCCTTCAACAGGAAATGGCTTTTTCCCATTAGTCTTATCAGCAGTTCTCACACGACTCCTTCATGTTCCTCTACTGGCAGAACTCAGATCTTTTCCAGTCCGAGACACGTATTATATAATGAGTAAAGCCTCTGGTCTCTCCATCAGCATCACGGACAATTATAACCGATTCGGACCGTTAAAGAATGTCATTCTTGTAACGTCACACGGCGAAAACAAACCAGATGTTCACGTCATCTGGGTCTGAGACAGGGCTCGATTGAATCTGATAACAACTAAAGTCAGTAAGCACTATACTTTTTTAGTGGACTTGGGACTGTTCCAGACCTAGTAAGGGGCCTACTTAAATACATAAATATATATAATATAATCTATTATCATTAGTAGTAGTAGTACAGAAAAATACAAAAAAAATAAAAACTATTACTGAAGATAAACCTCTCTCATGCTATTTTTTTGTACCTCTAAGAATAAAGATACATTTTTAGTTTAGGTAATTTTATAAATATTGTCTTAATATGCTAGTTCAACTATGGAAGCATGTTTTATAATAGTAGTTAGGGTTGAGATAATGATTTGAATTATTATTACAGGTTTTGGGTAATAATATTTGACAATTTTTGATTGTAATTATTATTAATAAAAAATGTAAACAATGTAAAAAATGATTTTTTCTTTTTAAGGAGAGAAAATAAAAACTTTTTCACCCAAACACTGTCGATTTAGCTTAATTGAACCCGTAATACATGATTCCTTCTTGATTACGATGTGGCCTACTTTGTAAGCATCTTACTAGTTTACCAAATAAGCCAGGCTTACGGCAGATAGTCTAATTTATTTTAATACAAATTAACTGGCAATAAGTCAGACTAACTGAAATAAGCCTGGCTTATTCTCTAATCTTGGTTTATGGAACAGGCCCTTGGTTACAGAAACAGATTATTTTGTCAACTTGGCTAACGTCAGTCATCGCTGAACTTTAATCACTCACCAGCAGAGGGCACCAGCAGACGGAGGCGATGATCATGATCAGAATCAGCTGCACCATCATCTCCACTTCATAGTCTCGTCTCCGCTGAGCGCTGTCCTGTCCGCAACATACCTTCAGCAGGGTGACCACGCTCACCGTGTTGAGTAGGAACGATACGGCCAGTGACAGCAAACCCACGAGTGAGAAGATCAAGCCAAAGGTCATGTCCAGCGGCCTGGAGCTGATGTTGATGAAGCACCAGGACCCGGGGATCTGGAGATGGTAGCTTCCCAATCCGACCATCGGTAGGAGACTGATGCAGCCGGCCGTGACCCAAACCATGACCACTGTCCAACACGCCCTGCTGTTGGACATGGCCGTGGAGCGGGCGAAGGGTCGGTTGATGCCTACGAATCGCTCTACAGCCATCGTGGTGCCGAGAAGCAGCGGGCAGAGGCCGTAGAAGACCATCGACATGCCCATGAAGTTGCAGAAGTGGCAATGAGGGTCCAGCTGGCGCCAGTTGAAGTGCGTGATGTGAAAGGACACCACGATGGAGCCAGTGACCAACAGTCCCATGAAGTCGGTGAAGACCAGGCCGCAGAGGAAGAGCAAGAAGGAGGAGCGTGAGCGGCTCTTGGTGTGGTGGAAGGTCTTGGCCAGAACCACCAGAGCGAAGAGATTGGAGCTCAAGCCCAGGCTGCTGAAGACCACCGAGAAGTACGCCGAGGCGATGGTGTGGTTGTGTCTGAAAGGAGGGCTGTTGATGGAGAAGCACAGCGGGGTTGCGTTGCTCTGTGCCGTTTGATCGGTGCTTGACAGAGAGGAAACCATGATGGCGACTGCAGGAAGTTGGGTTTATTTCATTCTGTGAACCTGTGATGAACAAAAAAACAAAGGAAATGCTTAATAAATGTTGTTAAGCACATATATGTACAGGCAGTTAGCGGTAAATCATTACAAATGACATAAGCAATCAGAAATCATTTTTTTCTCAAGTAATCTGGTCACTTTATACATAATCAGATTTAAACATGTATTACATTATACATAAAAAGATTACTTTTATACTTTATCAGATTAATTTTTGATGAGTAATCAGATTACTCTTTTACGCATAATCAGATTAGTAACTGAAGTAATGCAGTAGTTATCAGTTTACTTTTTAACCTCAAAATAAGTAATGCCAGTTACTTTTTTTCATTTATTGTGTAAGAAAAAATGAGGAGGACGTTGAAGATCTTGATGAAGAGGTTTATTGCAGTATTGCAGTGACAAAGCACATGTAGTACCTTGGGTTCAGAGTCGAATGGACCCAGAACATTCTTCGTTCAAACCTTTTATACAGTTAATGTTTACTGCCTCTAATGTAAATGAAGTTGCTCCTTTTGTGCCAACTGTGATCTGTATGTTTTAACACCTCTTTGTTTGAGAGGGTTCTCAGTGTCCCACACCAATGGGTGACCATTAGCTCAGAATGTAATCATCTCAAATGGTCTTCAAATGACATAATTATTGACTCGTTTTCTGCATTCAAGTATGCATATAATTGTGTCTTTGTTATGTCATGTGCAGTCTGTGTCTTTGTGCATTTCTTTGTGTGGGTATGTTCTTTGCTCACTTGTTGTCCATCTTAGTGGAACAACTGCTGTCCATAGTCTCTGAAAAGGTTTCTTCATTTAACTTTAAAGAGTCCTTCTAGAAGTCATTGCTGTTGTTGCAGTTAGTGAAGTTCCCATCAAGTCTATCCATGCCATGGTGGGTCTCAGGTTTAATAGACCTTTTAGGCTTGGGGTTCTGAACCTTGCAGGTCTTGAATTCTCTAGATGAAGAAGAAGTCCCTTTTCTTTTGGAAGTTCCTTGGCTCCACTAGTTCTGCTAGCCTTCTTGTTCTTCAGACCAGATTGTAATTCTCCAGGAAGTAACAGGAGGTACAATCTACATTTAAACAACAATGCCATTAACAGATTTCTAAAATGATAAAGAATCACCCCCTTTTGATATTAAACATATTTTCCTAAAATATGATACTATCATAAAACAGTTCCTCCAATTTGCATCAGAATCTGCTTGTGACTGAGCTACAGTCATGTTCATGCAGTGCTGTGTCTTGCAAGCTGTGAATGGCTGCTTTCTCATTTCCCTTCAATAGTGCCACCTGGGTTTCTAAACTGCCTACCTTCTTAAGCAAATCACGATAGCCGGTCCTTCTTTTGTGTGAAAAGTGACACCATCTTGCCTTGTGTCCCATCCTTCGACAAGCAAAACAACCAAATTTCTGATCTTTTTTTTCAACTTTTTTCCAAGCAATGCCTTGCAAGCAATGCCTCTGAATTTGAAATTCTAGAACATTTTCTCTGGTTTTCTAGATTCTGCAGCTTTCCTTTGATTATTTGCATTGAAATACTGTGTCATTTTGGAAATGGTTTGCTTGTATGGTGCATTTACATCTACATGCATTGCAATGGCTTCTCACATGTGTGAATTACTCTGTGCAATTAATGCAGACTTAAACATTAGGTTTTGTTTAGTTGCATTGGGCAAACCACTGCAACACCTAAACATTTCCCATTACCTGGACGCAAATGCTACAGGATGTTCTCCAGTTTTCATTGTAACCTCAGTCATCTTTCTCACGTTCACCAAATCAGTCCCAGCAAGTCTAAGTACAGCTTCTTTTCTTGCACCTTTGTCTGCTCTTTTGTCACGCACTTCTGGTGAGAGAGCACTAGTTAATGAGAAAGCAATGCAGATCATAAGAAGTCTACAAGCATCTTCGTCTGACACATTATAAACCTCCACTATCTTCTCCAGTTTTGACACAAACTCTACAGCATCCATGTTTTCAGGCTCAAAAGTACCCACTGCTGTAACAAGACTTTGAAAGTCCGTAAAAGGCCATTTTCAGTTCTTTGATCAAGAACCCTCTCATTTGCATTTCTATTTCCAGTCTTGTTTGCACTGGTGCCATTGGGAACCTCACAGAATCATATGAAGAATTATGTTGTTGACTAAGGGCTTCCCTGCAGTTCTTCTCATCATAATCAGAATTGGATTGGTAATGCATCAAACGTCTAGCTGTCCCTTCATACAAACATCTAAATGTTTCCCTCTCTGTTTCAGATTTTGAAATTTCTCAATTTCAGTATTTGTTCCTCCAAAAGGATCTCTTCAGCCTCACAATTTCTCAATGACATGACATAGCTGCTGACTTGAGAATTTAGCAACTTGTTTTCTGTTTTCCTTCCTTCTAATCTTTTCTTAGTTACCTTGTATGAGGCACGAACAGCTTGAAGGGCATTAGCAACTTTTCCTTTTTTGTTTTTAAGTATTCTGTTAAGTTTTTGAATTGAGACATGGCCCACTCATAGGGCTCCTCTGCTTTGTCTATAGCATCAAACATTTCCTCTGAGCCATGTTTAGCAATGTATTGAACTATAACCTCTTCCATTTTTACAATCTTACTAAATTGTCTTTAGCAATTCAATAGGCTTCTTTTCCGTCACTGACTGAACATTATCTAGTTACTTTAAGATACCTGCTAGCCTAATTTTTCACAGCTCCTGTGTTTTGGACGCAAATTAATAAAACAACCATGCAACGTTTGACTTAAAAAAAAACAACCTCACTCCATCGGGCCTAACACTTCACTTAAACTGTTCAAAATGCACACGGTCTCAGTACTTTGGACAAAACCACTCTAATTCGGGTTTAATGTTATATTTTTAAACGAGTTTACTCAGCCACAGTACGTTGGGCTAATGAACTTTAACTTCACTGTGTCAGACGCACTACACTATTAGTTCTAAAATAATTCTATGACCACAGTTCGTCAGGTCAATTAAGTTATTTTTTAGAATTTCATCAGAATTATCACAACAACTAACTCTGCTTCGGTTCCTTTAGAAACAATAGGTCTAATACGACTCTGCTACCACACTACGTCAAGTCGTTACTTTAGAATCTTAACAGAATTATAAGAGACCAAAAAGAAGTTTCAGTTACTTTCGGAACTTTGGCTTAAGTTCCAGTACAGCTCTGCCACCACAGTACGTCGGGTTAATTCTGTTCCGTTAGAAATCGAAACAGATTTGTACAGTATAGGCTTAAGAACTCCCTCTGCTGATACTGACTAAACCAGATTCTCTTCTGTCCTTCAAATGTTCTTTTTTAGACGAGGGGGTTCCCTGAGCGAAACAGCAAATAAGAAAGAAGCTTTCTTACCTTTCGCCACTTTTTTTGGAAATTCCTCATTGGGTGGCCCGCCAGTGTAAGAAAAAATGATGAAGATGTTGAAGATCTCGATGAAGATATAGCAGGGACACAGAATGAACCCAGAACATTCTTCGTTCAAACCTTTTATACAGTATAAGTTCACTACCCCTAATGTAAATGAAGTTGCTCCTTTTGTAGCAGCTGTGATCTGTATGTTAATCATGTTCGAACACCTCTTTGTCTGAGATGGTTCTCAGTGTCCCTCACCCGCTCCATGCTACAATAGGTGACCATGTGCTCAGAACATAATCATCCCAAATGGTCTTCAAATGACATAACTATTGACTCATCTCTCCTCTATAATAATGAAGCTGAGCATGATCAAACACATATTGTGGAGTGGAATCTGGATCGAGGCAAACTATAGATTCTTGCAATTGACTGACCGCTCTCATGTCCCCATGTTAATAAATTCTGTGCAAACTCTTTGTATAAATAATGGCACAAACCTGTAATAATAAATATACCGAATAACACAAATATCTTTAATGTATTTAATCCCATTTTATTACCCAGTGTCTCTGCTTCTGATCAAGTTATTACAGATAAGAAAGTTTATTCCTGTTCTTAGGAAATGTACATTTCTGATGTGGCATCTTGGAAAACATACTGAATTTTTCTGTTGGTCGAACGTGGCATATATATCTATGGCTGAGTACTGAGTACTGTGATTGTGCACTAAAGCATGACTCATCTGGTTCTGAGACATTGTTTTGCTAACGAACGGAATAAACCAGTCACATCCCTGCGTGTGTTTTTCCCCAACATCTTGAGCAATAGTACAGAACGCTTCATTCTAAGCAGACATACGACAGCACACAGAAACTAAAACATGGGCCGTGACGGACAGTATATGTGCCCATGTAGTGTCCGCCAGCTCTTTAGAGCAAACCGCCATTGACGTCAAGAGGAAACAATAAACAAGTCCAGAAAACATAACATTGGCTGAAATCCCTCCATTTACCCAGTAATAATAATAATAAAATCATTAAATTATTATTATTAAATGTTGAATGTTTCCAATTAAACTAACCTATCAATATTAACAATTAAATATATTTTAATTACATTTTTTGCCTACCTTTTATAATTATTATAAATATTATTATTGCCATCATTAAATTACATTTTCCTTTGAGTAATTTAATTAATTTATTATTATTATAAAATTTTCCAAAGCAATAAATTCTCCATGAAACATAAATATTGTTTTGTTAATATTTAAAATAATTGTTTATCAATATATTTTAAAAGCAATATATGTGATTGTAAAACACAGCTACTCCTTCTTTACATGCATATTTCGAATTCTAATTTCTGATTGGATAAGATGCATTCAAAGCTGACCACACATTATATATTAATGAGCCAAGCTGCTATGAAAGATTCAATTACTCTGATTATTAATAAATGCACCTATTAACTGAACGTTAGTTGCTTATTAGCATCATACGTTTAGCTATTATGATTTGAACGCAATTAAGATGGTTTCAGGCACTCTCCTCATTAATATCCCTTAAACTCATTTTAATGTGTGTCCTTGATTGCTTCATGTTGCATCATAGAGCTAACACTGAAAATAATGCATGCTTACGCACAGATCTGAACTGCGTTTGCAGAAGTTCGGTGTGTCTGCTTAAAAACATCCAGATCTCAGGGATATTTTAAGCCACACATAAATCCCAAAGGAATGTGAAGTGGATCCACTCCGCTTTGGCCATTAGACATGAGTGTGTTCATTTACAAATGTGTTCGGATCGATACCATAAGTGTCGTTATTTATCATCAGGCAAAAGCCTAAACATCCGAATACATCGGGTGGCATTTCCACTCATAACGGCCGTTAATGAGGACCCAGTGTACAGAAACCTGAGGCTGCTGATGGTGTTTGTGCATCTCTCTTAGCAGCGTAATTCCAAAACAAACTGCATTAGCCAAACACAGAGCTTTCCACGGCGCGCTCCTAATCGAATTCCATCAAATGAGGCCCAGAAATCAGCTTAGCGAATGTCAGCGCCAGAGAGTGGGCTGGGAAATCTGCGACCTGTTTGCATGCGCGTGCGTTCACAGCGTTTGGCTTGCATGCATGTGTGGAAACGCAGCAGTGTAAAACAACAGATTATTTATTAAATATGATTACGGCTGCATGCTGTTTTGTTGTAGAATCGGAGCATGATTCTATATTGTATAAATTAAATAAAGGTTCGTGCAGGAGCTCTTCCAGAGCTGTTTTCAGTTTGATTTAAGTTTCTTGGGATGAGTGATTTCTAGAGCTTAAACAGCGCAGGCCTAGAATAGATTATTATAAAATGCGTCAAATGTTAGATAACAGGTTAAAAACACAAAGTGCTAACAGGCAAGGGGACTCATTTCTCATTTATACAGGCTATACTTTTTGTAGCCTATATTTAATTCATTTATGTAATGTATTACATAAAATAGACTCATTTTCTGACCCTTGCAAATGCAACTCAAACCTGCTATTAAAATAATATTTAAAATGTGTAGCTTAAAAGTACACCACATATAAAATATTCCACAAATATGACTCATGTGACAAAATGTTATGAATTAATTACTCATACCATTTTAATTAGATTATTTAAAGATACTTTAAAGAGCAGATAATATGGTATTTTAAAGTGTCCTAATTGTGTATTGTCCCCTAAACCCACTTTGGTTTTAGTCCCCTAAAACAGGTTAAAGTCATAAAGCATTGTATTTTTCTCGCATTTAACATTAGAATAATTTTGCAGTAACTTCGATACGGTTCGTTTGAATCAATTAATAGACATCTATTTGACATCTAAGAGGACATCTAGACATCTCCTAGATGTACGTATGTATGAATGCTATCAGGGTAAGGTCTGTAAACCCCTCCCTCCCATAAGCCAACTCTGCTCTGATTGGTCAGTTGGCCAAATCTGATTGGTTGCCACTAAAAGATTCTTCAAGTTGAACAAGCGAGCACTGCGCGTTTCAAAATGTTTATATCACCGTATTTCTAAATGAAACTCACTGTCTTCAGAAAAGTTTGGATGTAATTTTCATTTCATCTTGCGTGATTGATAAATCATAGTTTACGAGCTGAGCGCAGCTTTGTTTACAGCGTAACCATGGAAACCTTGTCTTTACCATGTCAACAGCGCCTCCCGTTGGCAGAGAATGAATTTATATATATATGCTGTCTGTGCAGTCATTGGTAAAATGACAAGCGCTCAACAAACCCAGATAGCACAGGTACGTCTGCAAGATGTCTGTTAAAGATCTCGCGATCTGGAAAGCTGCTGTCTACAAACATCTGGCATACATACATTCCTACAAATACAAATACAAATCCTAAACATATTAAAGACAGATAACAGACATCTATTTGACATCTAAGAGGAGACGTCCAATAGATGTATTGGAGATGAGCAAACAACCTAAATAATACGTCTTGCTGATGTAAATGCAGACGTCAAATAGACGTCTCCTGGATGTACGTATGCTATCAGGGAACGGTTCTCACTGTACTGCTGTGGTATTGTGTAAAACATTTCAACCACTGATTCTTCACATCATCCTCTTTAGGCAATAAATAACACACACTTGCTTTCACAGCGTCTCCTAGACATGATGTAAACACTGACTAGCGGAAGTGTTTGTGGGCAGATCAGACTCTGTAGGGATTTTGCGGGCAGGTGGCGATTATGCAAATATGTTACATAGTGAGGTATAGCGGTAACAGAGTCGAAAATGTAAAGGCTTAAGGTCGATTGTGAGTTTTGAGAGACAATATCATGCACTTTTTTGATTAACAACTTTGCACACTGTTTAAGGACAGCTACATTACAAACTGCAAATAAGATATTTTTTGAAAACCCGTATTGGCTGCTCTGTAAATGTGAACATGCATGTTCCCTTAACCTTCATCATAACATTTAATGACGTTTGAACGTTCGAAATAGAATTTAGGAATAACATCTAACTTAATAGAAGAGCTGTTATTTAATATTAACACCGTTCTTAAAACTTTTTCTCAAAAACAAAAATGTTTAGTTCTTTTAAATCAGTTGATGTATCTATTAAAATAAATCATCCAAACCCCGTAAAAGGAATGAAAACTTCACGTTATCATAAACGAGCCCTACTAATGACTAAAACGGTAAACTTTACACTAACGTTATTTACATATTATGTAATACAGACTTGCCTTGACACTATTGTGGTTGACAAGTTTACAAAAATAAATATGTTTTGCATCCAAAACGCTCAAAATTCCAGTCCAGTAAGCTAAATAAACAAAGAAACACAACTCCTGTGCGAAGTTTACTTCCTAATCCGAAGTCAAAAGCGAAACGCACATCAAGACTTAAGATTTTAAACTCAAAACGTTGAACTTTACCTGAGATCGTGTGAAAGTCCGGCGCGCATTCCTTCAGTCTCCCAGAGAGTCCAGAGATCTCAAGCTCTGCCTCCCATCACCTCCATCCTGTCAACACAATCCAGCCGTGCTCAAATACACGACTGTGAGGATGAGGAGGATGACACACACCGTCTTGTTCCTCCTCCATTGCCGCTGATCGCGGAAGAAGTCTCTGGGTCTGCGCCAGGAACTTCTAGCGCTAAAATCAATACCAGAAACTCTCTCAGCAATGTGGGCAGAAATGTTTTATGGTGTTTGAATAAACATATGGTCTCTAAATTGTCTGTTTGTATGTGTATCAATAGCTCAAAGTGAATTTAATTTTGCATGAGCAGTTAATGGTTTTGGTATAATGCTTTTGCATCTTTATATTTTAATAATTCACGACAGTGGAAACGAAAGAGCTTTTTAAAGCACCAGACGATGACTAACGACTCCTTGTGATCATGACAAACAGATCTAAAGAGTTGTCAAAGTTCTTTGCATTCAAGTGATCAAAAACCTCGTTTTTAAAAATAAATGAGCCGTCAAAAGTTCTCAGAATGTTCTCTCAGAGTTTTGTAAAGACAGTTACGTTACATAATGTTTGTTGGTCTTTTCTAACACAGATACCACACGTATGCTTGCAAGATGTCTGACTTATCTTCTGGAGAGCATCTGCTGTACACATAAACATCTTAAAGGCACCTAATTTAGGCGTCTATTTGACATCTGATAGGAAATGTCTAATAGATGTATTGCAGATGAGCACACTCTATGCATCTTGGAGGACCTACTGTAAATGCAAATGACCAAGATGTAAATGCAGACATATACACACACACACAAAAAAAAAAACAATAAAATGTACGGTAAAAAACTGGCAGTAGTTGAAAAAAATAAAAACCGTGAAAAATACGGTGACAATATATTTTTTTAAATTTACATTTAAATACCATAATTTCTTATAATAAACCATAATAACTGATGTATTGTCAATATACCAACCTATTGAAGTAGTGAAATCTATTTTGTACCATTGAAATACACTGATAACTAACCAAATACAGGTAGTGATGAGAAAGTCACATGATCAACCAAAGCACATCCCACGTAGCTTTTAAAAAGAAACATATATAAAAGGAGCTCATCATTCACACAAATACTAAACACCATCATGATGAGAATTATCAAACTGAAATGTGCAATATTTAACAACATTACATGTAACATACAACCCTAATAAACATAACTGATACAAAAAAAGAGATATAGTTATTTAAAAAAAAAAACATCAAATTAAAACAAAATGCAATGCAGGGAATTCTGTAAATTTAACAGGAATTTACCGTTAACCATTTAACAGGTTTTTGCGGTAACATTTTCACTGTTTTTTACCGTAAAAATCACAGTAATTTTTTACATTGTAAAATAGAAGCCTCTGTGTACGTGTGCTCTATTAGGGGTTGTTTTCAAAACATTAACACAAGGTATAAAAGATTTATAAATTTTTTATTTTATTTGGAATGTTTTTAAATGTTACTTGTTTCAGAAGAACATTCAGAAAAAACATTTGCATGCTCATATAACTAAGATTAAATGTTTTTGAAACATTTAAAAAACTGGAACTAAAACACAAAAACATTATAAAATGTAAATTTAACATTTTCTTTTCAAACATTAAAGTTGGATGGTCATTTAAGTTTGTTTGTTTTTTTTTTACGAAAAGTTAATACATTTAAAAGTAACATTCCCATAATACAAAATTCTAAAAGTAAAACTAGCAAAAATAAAACAATTGGAAACACTGAATATTTTAAATGTTCAGAGAACACAAATTATTGGGAACATTAGCAAAATGTTTTTAGACCTTATTTTTGTCAGCTGGGAAAAATATATTATAGGTCTACAAAAGTTTTTACTATTTTTTTTCAGTCTACTTACCAAATGTCTTCAAAGGCTCTGTACTTCTGTGAGGAATTAGCGCTTGATCAGATACATGTGGGTGAAGCTAAAGCCCCTTAAGCACTCTTGACTGCAATAAACATCTGACAGATGAGGAATCTCTGACAATTATGGAACTTTAGAGGACAAAATGCCTCTTTCCACTTAGCCGGGGAGACATAGCATAGCATGCTAAAAACATCCATCAACACTGAGAAAACAACATGTGTTTCGCTGCGATTAGCTGTTAGCTGCCACCACTATCCCTATCTCTCTTTTTATTCATCTACGAGACAATAACAATCTGTTTTACTGTGGTAATGACATGTCGTCGATCATTTAACGCAACGCAACAGTTAACATTCGCAATCAATGCTAAACATCTGCCATTTTGCAAGCCTACGCAATTAGCAAGAATAACATATTCTCTGCATAGTTTTGGTTTGTAAATAAACTCTTACGTGAAGACATATGTTTATTGCATTTGTGCCTTTGATAAATAATGCTTCTTTCGGCATCGCACATGCATTCCTCGCAAGGCCTGCCAAGTTTAGCTGATCTCGCCTTTGCAGATAACACAAACCACATGACCAAATGAGACGCTATAATCCAAACACATGCGGCTGAACTTATGACCTGATTTACTTTATGCTACTGACTTTTATGGCTTGTCTATGGTTATTTGCAGGCGCTGACTCTTGGCCAAGTTAAGAGCAGACGTTAAGAGTTTATAACTCATCTCTCAGAGGGGTAATTGTGAACCGCTTGTCGTTTGAGCATATCCAGGGAAGGGCGGTATGATATATTACAGAAATAATGTACAGTTGCGTCATAAACTTTGATTTTCCTCCAAGTTTCATATGCTGCTTCCGAATAACTAATAATTTTGGGAATAAAACATGCTGAGTGACACGGGTTATGGATTATTTTCATTTTACTGGTATTTACAAACCTTGCTCACGAACATCACTTAAAATCTTGCAGAAATAAAGCTGACTTGGAAGTAAAATCGTTATTTATTTTAAAGTACAGACTCAGCTTACAAAATTAAAAGTTCTATGAAGTAATAAAGTTAATTCTGAATGTTCGCCGAGTGGTTAAAATGTCCAGTATTTGAAATGCTTTACAAACATTTTTTTAAGGAAACATTCCATTTTAGAATTTTGTAAACGTTATGAGAACATTAACTTTGAAATGTTCTCAAAGTTCTGGAATAACAACAACGTTACAAGAAAATAAAGATGAACGTCGAAACGTCTTAAGCCGAGTTCGAATCGCCGATGTTATTCAGTCAGAACACATTTCACACGGCATGATTCTGAATTGCCGACAGGTCCAGATTTTTAGCATATCTCACGGGTGTCGGCGACAAGTCGGTGATTCTCTCAGATTGTGTCATTGATAGTTCACACTGTGTGACTGTCAGTCGCTTGAACGAGCACCGATTTGCCTGTGATTTCGGGCGTTTGTTGGCGATTTTTTTCAAAACCTGTCGGGGAGTCAAAATCAGGGCTAAAATCGCGCAGTCTGAACTCATCTTTAAAAATAAAAATTTTGATTTTTATTTATTTATTTTTGGTTATATGTATGATTAGGAAACATGCAAAAATTATAAAAAAAATATTTTTTAATTTTCTCTGAGCATTCTGAAACAAGTCGTAACAATAAATGCTAGAAGATCATCCAGCTATATCATTTCATAAATGTACAATTTATGTAAACATTTTTGTCTTTGTGAACATTATTGAAGATCAGATTACTCAGCGTGAATGTTGCATTGATGAGCCTAAAAACGTTGAGAGAACCTTGCCAAAACGTTTTCTGTTAGCCACAGCGCTTGCAGCATTTTGTCACACCATTCAACAACACCAGTTCAAAATATCTTTTCGAATGAACGTTCACTTTAATTTCAAGTCTATACAAGGAAATCCCGCTTTATTGCTTTATCAGAGAGACAGATCCATGATACGCTGCGGTAGGTCCTCCAGCGCAGTGAACCCGTGTTGATAAGCCCAAAAAACCCCATCAGTCAGCGCACCTGAATCCAAGCGCTCTGTCAGTCAAGTGGCAGTCATCTGCAGCTAACAAACAGACACGTTCTGCTTCATTTCACCCCGAATCAGTGCATTTCCATGTAATTAAATTAAAGGCCTGCTGCCATGCCCACCGGGCAGCTTGTCAAGCCGCCCCTTTAATTGGGCACGGGCACCTGCAGCGCAGATGCCAACACCTGATGCCCATGTCGGCACCCTGGCACACGAGTACAGATCAAGGTCACGGCCGTCCCACTGTTTCACAACACACACTCACTCACGGCTCCTGCGTTAGGCCTCGACCGCAGGCAGGTGCCTTTAAGAGAGCTCTAGTCATTTAACCCAGAGGGAGGGTGTGTTACAGACGCCCTCTATTTGAACTCGTACGCAAAAAAAATAAAAATCCCACAGCACGAATCCAGACAGATCACACTGACAGCATCCAAATCCACATGATAGATGACTGGGTAGCTGACAGGACATTTTTAAACAGAGTCTTAGTGTTGTAATTAATCTAAAACTATTATATATGCAGTTGTAGTTGCTTTAATGCTGTGAGTCTATTGATTTTGACAATAAAATAAATGCAACACCTTAAATGTAGCGCTATATGTATTTTTTAACCTAAAAATCTGTTATAACTAGCCAACTATGCTAAGCATACACATCCTTACAGCATACTAAAACTACCTTAATGGGTATTAGATGTACCACTCATCATTTTCTGTGTTCTGTACAACAGTAATGCCATTTCCGCGCCATTATTTAAGTGTATATTGACGTTTTAATGTCTCCTTAACGCATAAAATGAAACTTCCTGCAGCTGGCTTGTTTATTTATCACTCTGGTGACTTATTTCTGTCTAAAACCTGAAATATATATAATTCGTATTTCTTCCCTCTTGCGTGGCGTAACCATAGACTGTATTTATATATTTTAAAAAAAAATAAATAAATAAAAAAAAATAAAAAAATGGACGTGGTGTCCGTGACATCACTCGTAGGTTTCTGAAGAGCCGACTGCCGCCATCTTGGCAACGCACCACCGAAATGGGCAATGAGGCGGGACGTCGGCGGCAACGTGACGGCTAACAGACAGAAAAGTCAATCAACCTGTCACTCAAGTGGCCACGCCCTTAATTATGCAGAATTTTAAGGCTTAGTATAAT
>JAUCMT010000053.1:914420-926733 GCA_032357475.1 Enteromius thamalakanensis
CGGCTAGTCGATGAATTGCAGTTTTAATCACTTCCGTGTTGGTTTCACTAGAGGGAGCGGGAGGTTGCCCCTTGGACGTAACCCGGTTTTTCCTACAGGCTCGAATAGCGCAAGTAGTTGTGCGCACTTGGTTGCGCGCATGCGTCAATCGCCTACACCCGCGCAGAAAAGCAAGCCTAGAAAAAGATCAAAAGGTTTCTAATTAAAAAACCAAAACAAACAAAATTAAACTTTGCCACAAAACTGGTACGGATTCCCATTACAAGTAATTATCCAGACATGTTCAAACAATCTCTTGTAAGTGATCCATCAATCACCCCAGGGAGCCTTCAGCAATAAGCTGACGAGAAAGAAGATCATCATCTACCAAATAAGGCTGCCGGCCATAAATTTTGACCTCTGAACTGCTGCAGGAAATGCTTTCGAAAACAAACAAATGGGTCTGGAGTCTAAATGACTCTGTGCTGATGTTTGTGAAGATCTGATCTAGCAAGAACACACTCGGCACACAGTGTTTTATATAGAACCCTCTCTCTATCGCTTACTGTATTACAGACAAGGTTTGCACCCTTTTTTGGGAAATTAATCATGAAAGCACTATGTTTTCTGGAAATACTATGGTATGTGAACATAACATAAATCAGGCTACCATGCAGTTCTTAAAAATATCATAGTTTTAAAGTAGTCTGAAACCGTTGCTTTGTAACTTTGTAACAAGTTTTTTAAATAATTTCGAATTTTAGCACATTTTCTCTTAATGATTCACGTGCACATACAATAAAGTGACTTTCCATGCACCTTCTACACCTGCTTCATCCTCTGTGGAGGGAAAGTCTATCTTTTCTTGCACTGTTTGAGAATGTTATTCATATTAAACTGAAAATAAAACAATAGAATCTGTCTTCATGCACCTTAGACCAGTTTATTAAGCAGTCCCATAAGTAAAAGTGTAACCATGTTTTTGATCACCACAGTTTGACAGCAAATATGGTTAAGCTGTGGTCAGTGTAGCAAAACCATGGTTCATTTATGGTTTAACTAGTAACCAGTGGTGGAAATGGCCAGAATTCACTGGGGGGGACTCTATTGCTATTACATCTCCAAGGAAGGGCGGTATGATTTATTACAGAAATATTGTACAGTTGCATCATAAACTTTGATTTTCCTCTAAGTTACATATGCTGCTTTTGAATGACTACCAATTTTGGGAATAAAACATGCTGAGTGACACGGGTTACGGATTATTTGCATTTTACTGGTATTTACAAACCTGCAATTCCGAATGCTCTGTTAAAATCTCCAGTTTTTGAAACGCTTTACAAACATTTTTTAAGGAAACATTCCATTTTAGAATTTTTGTAAACATTATGAGAACATTACCTTTGTTCTCTGAAAGTTCTGGAATAAGTACCATAAAAAAAAAAAGTAGATCGAACATTTTAGAAATAAAACAATCCATAAACCTTGGATAAATAATGTTTGTGAGGTAAAGTTTTGAGAACATTACTAAAGACTAGTTAACTCTGCAGCCATCAAAACGTTTGCTAACGTTTCATTAAGTTATGAAAATATTGTTTCTAATTTTTATTTATTTATTTATTTTTGGTTATATGTATGTTTGGGAAACATGCAAAGATCATGAAAAATTTTATTTTTGAATGTTCTGCGAACATGTTCAGAGTGAATGTTCTATTCATCTCTATGGGGGACATTGAATGGCTCTTTAGGACCCTTTATAATCTAAGCACTTTATAATCTCGATTTACATTTATTTACAACATATTTAATATTTCCTCAAAAGCTTCTTGTACATAAAGATAAGCTCCTGCAATTCCGACCCCCAATGACCCCCAAGATTTGATAAAAAAAAAAGTTTGATTAGTGAAATAAAAAATAAAAATAAATAAATAAATGAAACGTCGCCCCCCGACGTTTTCTAATTCTAGTAATAAATCATCATATTATAAGGATTTCTGAAAGGATCATATGGCTCTGGAGACTGGAGTAATGATGCTTTGTATCACAGAAATAAATTACATTTTAAAACATATTCACACAGAAAACACTTATAGTAAATGAAAATAATATTTCACAATTCACAGTTCTTTCTGGATTTTTAATCTAATCAATGCAGCCTTGATGAGCAGAAGAAACATCTTTAAAAACCATTAAATATCTTACATACATCTTACATAATTGTTAAACGGTAGTGTATGTTTATAAAAATATTCTATATGAAGTAGTAAAAACTTTAGATATAGCCTCAACAAAGGTTTTCGTCATTTCCACAGAATCCATTAATATGAGAGATCTTGTCTCATTTCACATAACTGTTATTGCCTAATCGGGTAAATTATTCATGATAAAAAAGCATCTTCAGGATCCATTATGAGCAATGTGAAATAATCCTTTGGGCTTAATTTTGAAGTAAATAATGTGCTAAAGAAAATCGCTTCCAGTTTCTGTCACAAGAGGGCAGCACGGTGTCATGCTAATGAAGGAAACTAGACCCCACAGAAGAAGTGACATGAGTAGCCTACCCTTGGTAGTGCACAAATGGTTTTGTTCATTACCATGAGTAAAATAAAGACATCTGACACAAGTGATTTTGGATAATGTTACTCACTTTAGCCTCATGGAGCACAACCAGCGCGCGATAATATTCATTAGCTGAGGGCAAAAAAGAGGCAAAAACACTTGATGTGCAATTATAAGCTGCTTTTAGCTCTAATGTACACAGCAAAATGAACAAATAGAAAAAAACGGTGACATAATATTAATATTGTAATGTTTTTTAGCACTCTGAATCCATCAATATTCACTACTCTAAGAATTTAAATATTTATTATCACTTCTGACACAAAACTGATTTAAAAAAGGCGGGTATTTTAAGTATTGTGAGTAAAAAACGTCTGCCTTAAATACAGTACGCCTGTAAGTAGTAACCATAATGAAGCTTGTTAGTCTTGCAACAATTTAATTCCTATCATCTTAATTATTTAGAGTAAATCAAAATAACCATTTTATATAGGTTATAGTTTTCCAGAAATGTTGTTTCAGGGCCAATAAAAGCTGTTGACCCCTCAGCGCCCATCGTGTTCAGGATGTAAAGAGCTCTGTAAGTGCTGTGAAAGTGTTTAGAGAGCATATTTAGTTAAAAGAGCCCAAAAGCTCGTATAAGCGCGCGCCGCGCAGTGAAACGGCTCGTGCCGCAGCCAGCCTTCCGTGAACAGTGATTATGAAGGGTTGCGCGCAATCTGTCAAATTGTCTCATTTGCATAATAAACTCGGAGAGCAGCCACTCTCCTCTCGCCGAGATAAACCGTAAGTGTATTCAAGCGAATTTTCAGAAAGAAGTCATTTGCTTCCTCAAAAAAGGTCTCGGTTTAAGGTCGCAGAAGAATTGGATTAGCATAACAGAGAGCTCAAACCTTCTGATTTCAGTTACTGAGGTACTTAAAGCTGAATTCAGAAACATTTGATCGTATGTTTGTAGATATATGCGCTCCAGAAACGCCTCGAAACATCTGTAATGGAGGTGATGGGATTCCGGGAGTGAACCAGCCTATCTGTTCGCTTCAGCTTCCAGGCGTATAATAATTAACTCCCTTCTTTGCCAACATCTGCTTTATAACAAACAAACAAACAAACAAACAAACACATATGTCGAACAATTGTTTATCAATTTATCATGTGAACAATTAGCTGCTTAATTAGTCGCTTATTAATTCTCGTGGCGCTTGGGTGCAAACTGCTTTTTTTTCACAAAATGTAGGCATTATTAAATATAAGCCACTGTACATTATTTAGGAATTATTAAGTGATTGGATTGATTTTAAACATAAACGAGTATAAAGCATTGTATTGTTGTGATTTTGTCAACGCTTGTCGGTCTGTTGAGACGCAGCAGCCATTTTGTTTGTAGCGTCAAAACGAGGGAAATTATCTAAAAACCTCAAACAATTTCTTTACGTTTTGTGTGATGATTTTGACATGGTGGTGAAATCAAAAGCAAGCCCAACCAAGATCTGTGGTGTTGCCCCCCCCAAATAACAAAAAACTAAATTAACAGCGACGAAAAGGGATTTTTAACCTCTTAAGACATAAAAAATAAATTATAGAGAAAAAAAGTTGTTTTTTTGTTTAGCGCATTAAAAAATAATGTAAATAAAATGATATTCATCAATACATTAAGCTGTACTAAGTTAAGGACATGATAATTCAATTTCTTAAAAATATGTAAAAACAACATGAAAGAACATGCATAGGCAGAAGCAACTGTTTTAAAATCGCCAACTCATTTTCAGTTTTCTATATTTATTAATTTCTTTCTTTCTACAAAATGTAGCCTATGCAAAATGGTCATAAACAGGCATTCTCATGTATAATGCAAAGACTAAATCTAATTTACATATTAATGTGTTTTGGGCAACATATAATGAAAAAAGAAGTGTTATAATGGGAGTAATAATTGACAAGATTAAAAAACATTAATAAGCATGCTTTTTATGAGGACATGTATGAAATCAAATTGCAGTTTTATAACAGCAAGTCATATTTTGATTTGAAAAACCCATAACATTTTCACGAGATGGTGATTTATGACACAGTTTAAAAATTAGACAGATTTAAGTGGTAAGTGCAAAATATTATCATATTTCCATAAGATTGACTACATTAATGTCAGACATTTTGAAGACCAGGTAAAACATCCAATCATTGGGTATCTCTGAAAAGCCCTGAATGTACTCCTTACAGGACATCTAGACTTAAAACTGTGACGTGGAGTCTACATAGTTGCTTCCAGGCGAATGAGCGCTAATATAACACCATGACTGTAAAACAGGGGAAATTGAACTAAATAATATATGTGTGATAGAAACATGCAGACTTTTATTAATGCATACATTTAGCCATTTTCAATATCAAGTCTAGTTTGTCCTCCACGTCTCAAGAATCAGTGCTCAAGAAAACAAATCAAACCGTTGTTGTATCAAACGCATTCGAAAGAATACACCCCTTGATTAGATCCGAACACAAGTGCATTGAACAATTTCGAAGCAATTATTCTGAGCAAAACGCATTCTATCTTGTTCATCTCTCAAAGATGATGTCTGGCTCTTTCTGCAGGATTACTTTTCCATGGCTTGATTCGATTGATGTGCCATTTGTAGCTCAGCTCTGCCACGGGCGGCGGACGGTCCAATTTACTTCTTTCTCATTTATTCGAAATTTCCATGGCTTTCGGCCGCTCCGATGCAAACAGCGCTTTGATGGGCTCCCGAGGAACAGTGCTAATGAGTTAGATGAGTGACGAGAAAAGCAATTAGCCCCGGATCTCCTTCACCTTCTCTTTTGCATTGTCTAGAACATGAGGATTCCTAAGGCTTTTTACCAAGGTTTCATGCTGAACATAAACCAACCTTCTGTTTTTTCGTCTTCAGCAGGACGCCGTCATGGGCAGTAAATAGCACGGGGTGAATAGTTCAAGCCTCAAAGTGAGCCCAGTGGCATTTGTTGAAGATTTGCACCAAATCTACTGACTGTGAGATGTTAACGTAAACTTTCCTACAACATCCTACTAACTTGGTTGTTTAGATCAGTTACTCAACTGACTTTTGAAACGTGATTAATTCTGCTTGTTAATAAGCATGAACAACAATCAAACAACTGCTTCTTCAAATTCGTAGTCAGTCATTGACATCCCCAGGTCGCCGTGCTAAAATTGCGAGCGGCGGGTGGCAAAATGCATCGAGATGAGACGACTTGTTAGATTACGAGCATGTTGAGCTTATGGATGTTTACCATTCAGGTATCAGGCCAGATTGTGAAATAATTGATTGTTCTGTTGAGATGCCATGTGCGATGACAGCTGATTGGTCCTCTTATATGCGGGTGATAAGCAATTTCATTTTGCCATCTGCCTTGTCAAACTGAGCTCATGAAATTTTAATGATCCGATGGAAATCTGATGCTAGACTTAATATTAACTACGTCCATGAATATTTCCAGACCAAATACGAGGCACACCATCATTTTCAGACAACATTTCTTTAATACAAAGTCAACATATCTACATACACAGTGGTTTCAAACCAATTATTGTGTCCATCAGAAGTAACAGTTTGAAAGCGACAGCACTTGGCCTTCGTACAAAGAAACTATTTTCACGTTTGTGTTTGGCTTGTTTTTTTTTGTTTTGTTGTTGGCCGTGGTTTTAATACGTTCACTTTTGTATATTGGTTCTCCGTTGTTTGTAGTCTAATCGATTCACAAGTTTGTCCCCCGTTGTCAAACGTCCTTGCGTTGAGCAGACGATCAGGGCTTCCGAGCACCTTTTCCATCGTACGTTTTGTAGATCAATCCAACAAGTCCAAATGTCCTTTTTTTTCCTCCCGAGGAAAAGTTCGTTAGAAACACACACAACTCCCAACAGTTTAAAAGGCAGCGCTGGAATTTCCAGATTCCAAGTTCTCTCGTTCTTCGTCCCCCAACGTAAAAAGAAAATAAGGATAAAATTGAACTAAACATGGCATCGGTAAACTTTTTTGAGCTTTGCGATGAACTACAATTTTAAAAAAGATGACGCGCAGAGGCAGTGGTGAGAGAGGGGCGTGTTTTTAAACGAGCAACGATGACGTGAAGCTAATCACCAAACGCGCAACGAAATCAAGGCAGTTTGCTCGAACTGTTCGTGTGGCATTTTATTAGCCCTTCTTCCCGATCTAACATAATATTTCACTCCAAAAAAACCCCCCCAAAAAACAACAATTATGAAATCAGGTTTTTTTTGACCAGTAAGATGTTTTGCATTACATTTTATTTTTCCACATTTTTCGCAGCAGTGCTTATTACCATAATCATACCAAAAAATACAAATACCATTTTCATTACCATAATGTAAAAAAAAGTCACATTACATTAATGTGAAAATTATTTAAAACAATTTGTTACACTGATTACACTATTTTTTTAATTTTGATTTTGGAGTGAAATCTGACAGACATGTATTAATTTATTGCAAATGTTAAAAAATAAGAGGGATAAGTCTTATGGGAAAAGAAGGAGTGTTGTGATTTCTCTCACCACTGGACTGCCGTGTGTGTTGGTTAAGATAAGAAAAAAAAGTGAAGAGTTGGGAAAAGAACCAACAAATGGATCAGAAAATAAGAGGAATAAAGTGAAGAGAGATAAACAGAGCTGTTAGCGTGAGACAAAGCTTCTTTCAAAACTGTGGAAGGTTTCCATTAGCATAAACATTTTTTTTGTTATTGGTTATCTCAGTTTTGTTCAAAGACAGAAATCTTGTGGGTCAAATTATACAAATACATATAATATATATTTGTTTATTTACAGGCATTATATTCAGGATCATAGTTGATATCTAACAAATGATTGAACATTCGGTGTTTTGAAAAGTAAAAAGACAAAAAATGTTTCAAAAAATGAAAGCTTTCACAGATACGGGCTGTAACAAAATTATTTTGGGATTTTTTTGTAAAATTTGGAAAGTAGAGATAATTTGTTTAGTTTTTATGTTCAATCCAATATTTAGTAAACCAGATCTACATCTTTTATAAAAGTAATACTTCAGTTAATATAGTACTATTGATGAATAACAACAGGATTGCAATCATGATTCAACCTTCATCACTGGGCAACAGGAAGTCAAAGCTATCCCTGCAATGATTCATGGGAAATTACTGCATTTCTGATAATGCATTTCCCAGACTCTTTAAAAAAACCCAAAAAGCAATAAAAAGTCATTCATGATTTCATACACACGATTTCATAATTTCATGGTGGTATAAAAATTGGCGCCTGCTTCAAAAAAACAAAAAAAAAGGCTATTCATATGAAGATTTGGATACATCTTTATATTCTGCATTTAAATATAATATATGTGAGTGTGTATGTATACATTCACGTCCCATTCGTCTATGTATACATGCACACAAACAAATCTCACGTTACATTTCTACAGTGAAAAAATAGAATGTCTTTTAACATAATATGAGCAAAATGAGCATTGTTTTTCCTTGCTAATAAAAAAAATGAGTACAGTATCTTTGTTAAAAAAAAAGCAAAACACTAAACCAAGAAATCAAATGGCTGTTAAGAAGAAAATAGTCAAAATAATACAACAATAATGCATTTGATTTTTCTATAATGTTACAAGAATAAGGCTTTTTGGAAATAAGATTACACACGGCTCCTTTCATTCTCTCACCAGTCAGAACACTCCAGGTTCAAGCATTCTCCAGTACAGCCAATCAGCTCTAACAGTGGAGCGCTGGCCCCTCCCCCTCATACACATAGTGTGTAAAACAGTCCCACCTACAACAACAGATTCACAAGATAGTTGTACCGCAGTTTCATGGCGCAAACATATGCCCGTTTCTTGCTCTTCGTTAGCCAAAATCCATTGAAGAAACACCTCTGAAAGAACCAACAAAGGAACGCAAGAAATCCCAAAGTAACCAGGAATGGGTCTTTGATGATGTTAAAATGCAATTTCTTCCTGGGCGACTGTTGGGGCAAAAGGAAATGGATTGATTGGTGGGACCAGCACACATAATCACGCTCTCGCACACTTTTGTCCGATGAACTGGACTCTTTACATGTACACATACAGCATAATGGAGCAAAAGCAGCATGTTTGGTATCAAGAGCAAAACGAAACCAAAAAAAAAACTGTTGTAAGACAAAAAATAGTTTGAAACAATGGCGATGAACGTTGGTCACTGGGGACGTCAAAGTACCGGAAACAAGATGTAGCCATGCATCCCCCATCCGGTCCTCCAAATACATTGCGTACATCAATGAAGAGACCAGTCAATGTATCAGATGAAGAAACTCGCGGCTTCGTTGGTGGCTCCTCTTGTCGTAATCTCCATTTGACGCAACAGGTCGAGCTCCCATTTGTTATCGAGAATGGAAATTGAGCTACAGGTGCTGAAGAAACTCTGGACTTTGTTGATGATCCTAGTCCTAATCTCCAGATGACGCAATATTTCACACTCCCATTGGCTGTCGAGAGATGGATCTACATTTCCTCCAAAGAAACTCAAGACTGTTGGTGGTTCTTCTTGTCCAAATCTCCCATTTACGCAATAGGTCAAGCTTTGATTGGCTTTTGAGAGGTTGAGATGGATCTTCATTGCGCCAAAGTAACTCAAGATTTCTTTAGGCGATACTCTGGTCCTAATCTCTCAGTCACGCAACAGCTCTGGTCCTAATCTCCCATTCAAGCTCCCATTGGCTCTTGATGGATTTGCTTTGTGCCAAAGAAACTTTTGTCTTCACTGGCAGTTCCTCTGGTCCAAATCTCTCAATTATGCAACAGGTCAAGCTCCGATTGGTTCTCGAGGATGGAATTGGAGTTACATTGCGCCAAAGAAACTCAAGACTTGTGCGTTGGACCCTCTGGTCCTAATCTCCAGTTGACACAACATTTCATGTTCCCATTGGCTCTCCAGAAGTAAAGATAGAGCTACATTGGCAGAAACGATCACTAGCACATCCTCAAATGCACCAAAAAACTGTCCCCACCTAAAGAAACCGATGCAAGGGGTTTCAATCTATTTTCTTGAATGCCTTAGAGCCTCAAGACATGTTGAGTTCTTGTTTGGCGACACCCGAAGTTACAAAAGACAGGTGACTTTCTCAAGGGGATGAATGGTTTGCCTTGAATTGCTTCTTAAGTGGGCTCCTAATTTTCACCCAAGAAGTGAGCAGCAAGTCTTGTCTTTACCGTTGCGCCAACATTTCCATTGAAGACAGCAATGTTTAACTGACAGATGACATTTCAATGGAAGCGTTTCCACTGTAGTAAACAGAAGGATTTTAAATACCAACCAATTAGGTGCCCATCATTTATACTTTAATTTGTGGTCTCACCGTCTTTTCCTTCATGTCTTTTTGTAATATGTCCATAGAGTTAGTTTGAAAAGAAACAATGCTTGTCCTTCACGTCAGAACACTTGAGGTAAAGTTAGTGGTCCGACACCAAGATAGTCATTCCCACCCTACAGCCTGAGCCAAAACGTTTGGTTCTTCCATCACAAGCTTGGGACTTAGAAGGGTTTGGGATCCATTTGCATTTCTCCAGTGTTGCTTGTCCAATTAGGGTTACACACAACGCGTTTTGATTGGTTTCAAAAGATGATTCTTCAAAAAATTGTATGAATTGTGTGTAGTTGTCATCGTTTCGTGTTTTCAAGCAAGTTGTTATGGCTCAGGAGGCTGTTGGGGGGAGGGGGGCTTGTGGGGCTGGGGGGAGGGTTGGACAAAAATGGCTTTTTACGTTGCATAGTGATCAAAACTTCCAAGGTACTCCAGAGCCGCCTGATAGCAAAACTGGTACTCGTCCTGTGAAGCGAAACACAAAGGCATCAGCATTCGCCATGACTTCAGATTACCAACCGTACAGCTATTAAACAAGACAATCTGCCCTAAAACAGAAGCTCTGGACCCTCACCTCTGTTTGAACCATCGCTGGTCGTTGCGTTCTCAGCATTTTGACCGTCTGGAAGATGTCCACCACACCCTCGTAGCGCATCCGCTCCAGCACAATGCTTAGCGTGATGAAGACGCCTGTCCGCCCCACACCGGCACTGCAGCGAGGAAAACACAAGCTTGTGTTAAAAGTGCTAAGAACTGATGATGGTGCAGTGGAAAAGGGTTTGTTTGTTAGCATGAATGATAATATAAATGTAAAATTTGTTTTCACAGGAGAAATCCTCCCAACAAAGAATCATATCTGTTTTCCAGTGGAAACATTGAAACATTTGTGAAGGTACCTTTACTTAAGAAACAAAATTGCAGTTATATTAATATTAATATTTGAATGAAGTGTTATGTATGGAAATTGAATTTTATAGTACTGCTATATTATATTCTTCAGTTAGAAATTAGTATCACATGGCCTCACTATTTTTTTTAGATAATTATTTTGTTACAAATGTTTACCATAATTATTAATTATTCCATTAATGAAAATAATTAATAAATACACACAAAAAAATAAATTAAATAAAAGTAGATTTGAAATAAAAATATATAATGCCTGTCATAAACCATCTTCCCCACTTTAATCCATTTATAAAGAATTATAATATATACATAATATGTGGATTTCAAAGTAATAACTCAAAGTACACAATTTCCCTGAGTTTTATCAATTTATAATAAATAATAAATAAAAATTAAAAAGATACAAATTGATACAATTTTTTAAGCAGCAATCAGTTAATCAAAATCAAATTATAATCAATAAAAGAACAATAGATAAATAAACAAATAATCAGAATTCAAACATTTCTTAAGTTTAATAAATTATTAATCAATAATAAATCAAATAAAAAACAACAACACAAAAAATAAAATATTAAAGGAATAAATAAATGTGTGAATTTGAAATAGATTTTAAAACAACTCATAAGATACAACCAGTTTAATCCAATTATTTATAATCAATAAACAAATGTGATTTTGGTAGTCATGACATTATGTTCATTCATTTGTCACAATGCAGGGTAAAGTGTATTGCTCTCGCTCACTGTGCACATTATACATACTACGCTATTTCAAAAGCCCTGGCTAGTGTACTATTCTGAAGCGACGCTATAAGAGCAGCCTCGTTCAGTCTGAAGAAACGCAGACGTGATCTAAGCTCGTCTCTCCATGACAGCGCTTTAAATAGGAGGAGTCTTAAGTCTGATTTTTCAAGGCTGCTTCGTAAGCTGCTTTGGCGCTGAGCGATTCTACCAAGCCAACAATAATTTATATGACAACAGGCTTAATTTTACTCCACGCCTCCACTTGGCAATCGAAAGTGACAAACGGCTTGGGAAAGCTGTGAACGGAGCTCTCCGATTGGTTGAGACAAGCAACCAATCACAGCGTTGCGTTATAATGATGCAACCTCGCAGGAAGATTCTAATGAAAAAGCGTTTCGGAGTCTCGTGACGGTGACTGTCGTAAAAACAAAACACTTTTATCGTTTCTGTCCGGCCGTGTTGCCAGAATCCTCCAGAAAAGAGGCTGAAGAAAGAAGTGGCTCGGATCTCAGACTTCAGCCCCAGCGCTGCTTAAATAGATAGACTTTCAAATCTGACAGGCGTGAAGACACGCTGAATGAGAGGATTTACACTTCCATTCAGTCGACGTAATCATGCAATTAATGACAAAACCATGTGGCTCTATTAGATATGAAATCTGGGCGAGAGATGGATGGAGAGAGAGAGAGAGAGAGAGAGAGAGAGAGAGAGAGAGAGAGAGAGAGAGAGAGAGAGAGAGAGAGAGAGAGAGA
>JAUCMT010000053.1:927407-950725 GCA_032357475.1 Enteromius thamalakanensis
GGGGGCAAGACGACAACCATCGGGACTGATCAGTGCACGCAACATGGTTGCCGCAATTCGTCTTACACGCTATAAACACAGGAACTGTGACGCTCACATGCTGCAGAGAAGTGTCAAAGTCTGTCAGACTTGCTGACAGCGCCGTTGTGAATACTTTGGTCAAGTCAGCGCAGGAGCGACAGCCTCTCGCGCGATACTTTCAGTTCAGCTGCGCGCTACAATCGCTGCAAGTTTGACGCGTTGCTTATGCGTGCAGTGTGAAACCGGCGTAAAGCTAAAAGATCGTTCTTATTGCAAAGACAAATATCATGGTATGTTTCAGCTTGATTTAAACCACCATTATTTGGCCGTGTTAATAAACAGACATATTATGAAAATTATGTATTTGTGTTCTGTTATTTATCTTTTGGTATGCATTTAAAAAAAAAAATGGTTAGGATTCAAAATTTTAATCATTTGACAGCCCTAATATTCCGTGCAGTCAGAAAGCTGCACGGAAGGCTGATGGGATATCTCCTCACCTGCAGTGGACAGAGATGGGCCCGTCCTGTCCAAACTGCTCCTTAGTTTTATGCACCTGTCCGATGAAGTCAATGAAGCCCTCTCCTGATTTGGGGACGCCCTGCTCGGGCCAGTCGGTGAACTGGAACTGCCGTACAGTCCTGGACTGACCGTCCTGACACACAAACACAAACAAACACTTTGACTCCCACAATCCTTCACTGCACACAGAGACGGGGACGGATGGCTTCATCTTTATTTAATAATTTTTAATAATAAATTAAATCATTCACTTGTAGAAAAACACACACACACACACACACACTTAAATTAATAAATATAAGCAGGTAAACAATGCCTTTTATTATTTATTTAGTATTATTAACTTGATATAAAAAATATATATACATAGTTTTCTAATAAGAAATATTATACAACAATATTATAGTATTATTAATAATGATAATAATAATAATTATATTCTTCTGTGTGATCATTGAAACATAAACTAATTAGTTGAATATATGCAACTATATTTATTAATAGAATTGTATTGATACAGCATGGGATTCAAAAATAGAAATTTAATTTGACATAATTACACTTTCTATATATAAGTTAATAAAAGTTAATACTAATAATTAGTGCTTAATCACATCCAAAATAAAAGTTTTTGTTTGCATAATATAATGCACACAAAAACGCTATTGTTATTTGTAATATACATTTTATGAACAAACATGTAAACACAATTTTCCAAATATATACTGTATGTGTGTGTATTTATATGTACATAATACATATACACATAACACACACATTTTTTTTTTACATTTTGGATGCGATTAATTATTTGACAGCACTAATAATAAAATAAAATATTAAATTATTACTAATATTTAATTATATATGTAATTACTATCCTTTTTTTTTTTACAAATTTATTACAACAATTAAATAACTTTGCAACAATAGCTTTAATAATTCAAGTTATGGTTCTTCTATCTGAGTAATAATATCAATCTATATACTGAACAATCTCTCTCTCTCTATACGCGAGTCTTTATTCGTCTGTGTTTGATTAACTGCAAAAGCAGTTTATTTTTGCCGCCACATAAGAAGAATGAAAGAAAGCGAGGCATATAGGAGCCGGGACTGAGCTCTGCAGCCAAGTGTGTCCAATCGTCTGATTAAATACGTGACTTGTTCAGCGTCCCATCATGCCTCGCTCCAGGCCCCGCCTCCTCCAGTCAGCTCTGATTAAAGCTCTCTTTGATTCTCGCTGCAGTCTGATTACTGGAGAGCCGGGCTGGATGATTCAATCACAATTAAAGTGCTCGGGATGCTCGTTTGGTCTCGGGCCCGTCCGCTCGTGGTCGTTTGTAACGAAAGGCCACTCGACTGATGAGGGCTGGAGTCGTTAAGTGAGCGCTCGCTGCTTGATGGCATATTCAGACATTTCTAGAGGAAGCGCTACTGCTGAGACTCATGCGAAATACGATTATGAGATAGCTAGCAGTATTTTGGCTCAGAATAGAGGTAGAACTAAATTGAATTGCGTATTTTTTTTTTACCCAAAACACTTTATTTGATATAATCTGCAATAATGTGCTTCATAAAGAAAAAAATAAACAAAATTCAGGAAAGGTCCTAAAAAACATGGTAGTACCATTTTGGTAAGAACACCACAAAGTACCTTCAGATTAAAGCCTTACAAAAAGTACATGAACATGGCATTCAATTCAGTCCCCAATATTTGTGCGCTGTATTTCAGACTCACTCGAGCATCGGTCACTTTGAACTCTCTGAGGATGTACTGCGGCATGTTGTACTCCGCCATGGGATCCACCACAAAGTACTGATATCTAGCGGAGCGCTCCGCCGGCCAGTACTGGTGACACTTTTCCTGTGAAAACACACAACAATATCATTAAATGGCACCGTCTGGAAGCTGAATGCCACTGGATTTAAAGACGACAGACACTCACTCGTCCCATCTCCCTCAGTTTGGTCAGCATCACCACAATGGTGGAGTTGTTCTCCCACAACATCCTCCAGAAGTCTTCAGTGGTCTCCGCTAGCGGGCCTTGTGTGGCTATATAAGCCCTCTGTTGCCTACAGCAAAGAGAAAATGAGTGTCTGTGAATTAAGGGGCTTAAATTGGCAAATCGAAACAACTTGGGGTCTCTTTCTCTCTGCTGCAGTACCTGTATCCATCAATGAAGCTGGAGTTGATGTAGTCGGACCCCTCCAGCCCTCGGATGGGCTGCAGGCACACTCGAGTGGTCTCATAGGGCATGATGTTGACCAGGCGGTTTTTGAATTTGTTGCATGGCAGATTGGCACTTATGAATCTGGACGTGTGGGCTTTGGAGTTCGCCAAACGCTGTAGAAAGACAACCATTGATTCATTCAAGCCAATTTCTAAAACGCGCATTTCCTGCCCGCTGCTGTGTAATATCAGAGTAATAACATGCTAAATCCATAGCAAATCTCTATTTAACATAGTGTTACACTTTATTTACCAAAAAGTGCTGTTGCACATTTGTATTTACTCACACCATTGGAGTGTAGTTACAGTAATATTACAGTATACTATGTACCGGTGTGTACTTACTGTACACTGTGGTTACACACTACATACACATCTAGTTACTATGGAAGTACACAGGTATTAGGGACACTTAATATAAAGTGAGACCAAAAAAGAAATGATTCATATAATTTTATGTGAGTGGCACAGTTAAACTTATTGTACAACAATGCTGTTGCTTAAGTGCAAAGAATTTTAAATGTAATCCAAAGAGTGTCCTGTAGGGGGAAAACAAAAGTCAAAGGTTGTAGCTGATAGTTGACATGAACTACGCTGTGCGTCACAGTCAATACAGACACCTCATCGAGTCTGTGTCTTCTTTAACTTGTGTCTTAATTTCCCCTTTTCAGGGGTGCAACACATGGGAATCTCAGACAGTCGTTTAACCGCTCCGACCCTTTATTTTCTCTATTTTCTCCCAGTCTGTTTATAAATGGGCGAGACTGGGTGACCCAGTTTATGTTGCACTCGCAGGAAACCTGTCCATGCTCGTTGCTGTTATAATTACCAAAATCCCCATTTTTCATCCATCAGGTGGCATGAAACTACTCTGAAACAATTGGAAAGTCATACAACTTTGGCGGCAATTGGCGAAATGGGTCACTGTCGCTTTTAGGAAGCTGCTTTGCATTCATGCTCTGACTGGACGCCACCGTTTTGTACGCTCACATACACCTCATACTCTCGTGTCATGATCCAAATTAGAGCTTGTAACCATCAATTAACATCAACCGAGCCACAGTGCCCGTAATTCTTCTCCGTTTTCTAGGTCAGTTGTCTGCAAGCATTGTCTCCTTTTAACTGGACGAGCCTGGCACATCTAGAAACTGTGCTGCACTTTCTCTTTTCTGTTCCGCCAGGTAATGCCGTTGCCCGGTTATAAATCCATTCAGTTCCCGCTCCAGGCCTAGTCTTTTTTTCCTCTTTCTTTCAGAAGCAGCCACTGGCTGTTTGTCTTTCCTTTGAGTCTTTGAGTAGCTTTCAAAGAGGGACGTGGAAGGGCATGAGGCATTCCGGTGGGAAGCGCCAGCTATGAAGCGAGCTGTTGAAATAATAAGCACGCGCGCACACACACTTTGGCTGGTTTAGCTGCCTGGGGTAGAGTTTAAAAGAGGTTTGTGACATGGTTAGCCCTCTAGGCACCGTATTAGCACTAGCACTCTCATTGTGTAGGGAAAGACTCTATCCCCCATGCTGACCTTGTAAATATGACAAATTGAAGTCATAACTTGTGTTAGTTTTGCATGATTCTTGAATTCTGATTTACAACCTAGAACACCAGTAACTGATCAGTCTGCCGTCTTATCATAGCTTTAGCCTAAAAGTTTAGCACATCGCTATCTGATTTTCTGACTAGAACTTGATTTTCTAGCTACATTTAAGCTACTTCATATTTTCTGACCAATTCGCAAACCAATTCAGAAATGTTGCTAATGTTTGATGATCTCATTCAGTAATGAATTGGACTTTGCTAGCAGTGCTTTAGCAACACCAGACGGCGTTAGCCAAAACCAAAAAAAGAGCTAATGCTAACGGAAAAGAAGACTAGAGGCCGTTTTTTAATGGATGTCAATAGAGGAGAGTCTTCACTACACTGAACAAACAGCTTTTTAGAAGAAACATCTTATCATTTAATGAATCAACAGCCTATCTGCTCATCTTCAACACTAAACAATGCTTGTTTACAATCTTTGGTACCGCTTGATGTCTAAAATAACTCCTTTTGACAAAGCTACTCAATAAAAGAGCTTTACTACTATGATTTAAAAAAATAGAATTGCTAGTGGGTCCCATCATTAAACGAACCGGTTTGCCACCTCGCTAATGCTTCCAACGCTTCTCCCTGAGTTGGTGAGGATTACTTTGTTCCAGACTAAAGAGCAAAAAAAGAAAAAGGAAAGAACTAAATCTTTTCAAGGTCTTGGAGGCCAGAAACCTGAAAGAGTGTTTCAGTCACCAAACAGAGCTCCACAATCCCTCTCTGCTCATTAGCGAGCACATCGCTTCTCCTCAACATCCGTCTTCATCGGGTGTTAATTACCCTTCCCACAATCCCTCTCTGGCTGTCTTCAACTTTTGGTCGTCTCTGTCACAACTAGAGTTTCACATCTGCGTCTACAGTAAGAAAACATGCCGCCGAGAGGTGTCGATTGCTACTAGAGGTTCTATATGGCACTTTTGATTATGTTGTGCCCTCCAGAACAACATTTCCCAGAGTATCCGATGAGATGTAATTAGAGAAGGCTAGTTGCATGCAATAAACCTGTTCCTACTTTTCATATGTCTCGTGGTTACCTTAAACTCCAGCTCCATGCCACTAACGTGCTCTCCGGTCTCCACCTGCGCCAGCTTCTGGATGTAGGAGAAGAGGCTTCGTGCTGCCACCTCTGTATTCCCACAGGCCACGGCCTCCAGGAGGGCATCGTGGATGAAGCTATACTGGTCTTCCGTCTGCACCATGTAGTTCCTCTGGGAGCGCATGAGGGTCACGTGACCGTAGATGTCCACCGTCTTCTCATGCTTGATACGCTCCAGCATGGCGTCAATCACGATAAAGCAGCCTGTGCGGCCCACACCAGCGCTGAAAACACAAAAAAATGTCAGAGATGAAAGTTGCAGGAGAGTTTGGTTTATTTTAGTGCTGTCAAAATTAGCGCGAGATGAGACGCCAGGCCATATTTCGCATGTCCTGTCAGCCGTTATGCTGTGCTCTTTACAAATATAGCTGTAGCTTGTGTGATTTCATATTAACGCACAAATGAAACTATGAGCACGAGTGTTAGATTTGCGTCATGTTTTGCAGCGGCAGCTCTTAAAGTGTTAGCAGCTAAAAAAATCAAATTCTTCGGCTGGTAATCAATAACTTTACTAGCTTTAAGGAATCATCTACATTTAATTTAGTGTTTGACAACTTTTTCAATTTCCTACTTGCTGAGGGGCATATGTCTGAAATTAATTTTATAATAATAATCAGAAAACAAATTTAAAAAAAAGTCACTGGAACTTGCGCAATTACAAAAAGAACCTGATAAATGCCGTTGTATTTGTTATATCCAAAAGCGTCAATGTTCTACAATAACAAGTGATATTGATCGCAAATAATTTATCGCACTGAACATATTTTAAACAAAAATATATTTAACCGCTATTTCTTAAAAGAAAGAAAGAAATACACCAGCTTTATGTTGTTTCTACATTCGTTTAAAGATTGGATGTCAAATGAGTAAAATGTGTAAGGAAGTGGATCCAGACCTGCAGTGGGCGATGATGGGGCCGGCGTCCGGTGGATTGCAGGTCTTCACCCTCCTGAGGAAGGCCAGGAATGGAGTTGGGTACTCGGGAACGCCGTGGTCCGGCCAGGCGGTGAACTGGAACTGTCGAACCTCTCGCTTTTCACTGGAACCATTCTGAAACAAAAGCAAGGGCTGCCACGCTAAGTTGCATGAATACACAGGAAGAATAAATCTTACCGGCGATAAATCTAGCCCTTCTTTTAACAACGCACGCTTTAATCATGCAAGTATGAGACCATGTAGTTGTCTAGTAGTTCAAGGACCTTCCATGTCAGTGTGATAAACATGCTATGTTCGGGAATCGCCTTCTGCCACTAAAATGTCTTCTACAGTGTATTTCAACACAACAAGGCAGCCAGGAACATGTCTGCCGCAGAGGAGATTTCGTTAAGAAGAGGGAGAGACATCAGTGTCCTGCTAGTTCTAGCTGCTAGCCTTTATTTCTCATCCTGGATGTCTTTAAAGGGAGGTTTTGCATTTCAATGTCGCTGCTGTTTCAACAGAGGCTCCCTTTGAATAAATGAATAAATAAACGATGTAATTAAGAGCAAACTGGCCCAGTTTTGCCATATCCTTTTTCCCCCCCTCTGGCTGTCTTCTGCAGGCTGTTTCTCTGCAGTGGATGGGCTTGTGCAGGATTGTTTTTAAGAATTCATGACTCTGGGTTGACTGTGTGTGTGTGCGACTGCAGGATATGCGCTCACATAAATACACTGTTCCAGCGAGTATGTGTGTGAGGGTTGTAAGCAAACTCTGACTATTCAAGCCTAGCAGTGCGATACAACAACTGTGGAGCAACACAAACACACCTCATCTGTATGCGAAGAGAAAAAAAGGAGTCATGCGAAGTGCAAGACAACTGAATTGCTCATTCAAAGCTCAGGAGATCTTTTCTGAAACTAGTGGATTACTGGGACAAATCTGAGAAGATCACATTACTCTCTGTGCTGTCTAGGACAATCAATTGAGATATTGAAGAGATCTCATTTCTCTTTCCTGGGGGTTTAAACGAAAGCTTCATCCCGTAACCAGAAGCACGCTCTTCATGCTCTGTGCGACAGTCTCTGCTCAATCAATGCTTCTGTTCGTGTCTTGCGGGCGCCCTTCACTACAGTAAAAGCTCAATCCATTTTAATTCACGTTACGGTCTGACCGTGCAACTGGCTGACCCCTCTCTATTTCTCTCCCTCGCTCCCAAGCACTTCATGTTTACTTGACCGCTGCGCCGTCTGGGATGCCAATTTTGCATGGAGTCGTTTTGCTCTGGCCACTTAGCTAAGTGCCTCTCTTTGGCAGGCTTAGCATTAAAAGATGATGGATGTGGAACGAGGAGATTATAAAAACATGCGCGTGTGTTGGTGTACGCAGCCGAGATGAGAACACTGGGAGGGTTTCGGAAAAACGCTTCAGTTTGTAATCATCCCGGACTGCGTATGTCTGTCGGAGCCCGAAAGCCAAACTGTGTAATGTGTCTGCTCTAGGGTCCACAGGGAAATAAGAGGCCCATGCACAGCGTTCAACTCTTGAAAACATTTAAAGCAAAGCGTTCCTAGGAAAAGGACTACATTGTGGACCGGGGTGTCCAATCCTGCTCCTGAAAAGCCAAGGTCTTGTAGAATTGGTCTGGAAGTATCTAACAAAATATGCTCTTCTCATAAGAACCAAGTTTCGTTTACAACAAAGGAAAACCAGACTCCATTTTTAGGTGAACGATCCCTAATTAGGGCTGCAGCTAAACTCTGGAGGTTGCTGGGCCTTCAGAAGCAGGATTGGCCACCTCTGCTATAACTGAAATGCTGTAAACTATGAAAAAAAAACGTACCTTGTGTAGAGAGAAGGTGCGCACGCAGAAAGTAGCGAGTTCGATGGTGTCCAGGAGCGTCACTTGGATCATCCCGTAGGTCTCCGTCCCTCTACTCGGCCAGTACTGGTCACACTTTATCTGCAGAAGTTGAGGCAACATTAACACACCTTTAAAAGTCTTGTGGATTAAGCTGTCTTTTCTGGAGGTCGTTGACTTGGGTATCTCTATGCAAATACTTCCCGAATTTTTGTGTGCTGAGGAATTATGGTGCCATTGAACTAAATCTCACTAAGACTGAATCAAATAATCATCTGGGAGCCTTTTCCAAAGACACTAAAATGACTTTGGATTCTCGACATGAGAAGTAAGTCTCCGAACTGATTCAAAAATAACGACTCAGTCCTGGGGGTTCACACCTGGAATCTCCAACTACTCACGACAAATCATTTACCCAGGGATAATGTTTTTCTTCCCTCCTTCGACACCTGGCACACTGACAGACCCCTGGCCCGCTGCAAAGATGCACTCAGTGTGGAGCATGGCGAGCGGTCGGGCCGCCCCCCGTGCCCTGATGCGATGTGACAGCTCGCTGCTTCAAAAATGTTCAGGTTTAATGCGTTCTTTGCGCTTATGCTGCAGATTGAACGGCTCACTCTGATCGCATCTGACAGAGCTCTAATACGCCATGTGGCGCCCGCTAAGATGGTGAGAGAGAGTGAGAGGGGGTGTCCTGAGATATTGACGGAGTTTGCTGAGCCTGGCAGTCTAGGGTGTGACGGAATCGTCTTCGATGACAACACGGCTGAGGGAGTCTTCAAGATGAGGGATCCTTGACTTCCTCTTTCTGTCTCGCTCTCCTTTCTTTGTGGTAAATGGACCGAACTGCCCCCTGATAGAGCCCAGAGATGATTCCCAGTTGTTATCGGAGCGCCCCTTTTCCATTTTTCTCTATCCCTTTTTGCTCAGCCACTCAACCGGCAATGGCATTTCAACTGGAATAATGTCAATTTGTTCAGTATGAAGCTCAGACTTTTTAACAAGGCTAAAAGAGATGGCCTATTATCTTCTTAGGGACTATTAGCTCCTCTCCACAACCTAGTGAGCTGCCTAGCTAGACAGTATTTTAAAAACACCACTGGCACGCTCCACAAGTTAAGCTCGTTTCAAAATGAAAGACGCCTCTTTTTGTGTTCTTCTGTGGATGAGGCAATCCCAGAATGCAAAGCAAACCAAATCAGTCACCTGATTTTCCCAAAATATTTACTTGCACAGCACATTATGTTTGAGAGGATCACGTTGTTAGCTTAGCAACATGCTAATTCAGTACTCTCGTGTAGCACTTTTTTGTGACACCCATGTATAGTACTCGAGATCTAATCTAATCTTCAGTAATCCATTATAAGATAGTTTGGGTTGTCATTGGTAGCATTTTGAATAGTTTGGTATATTGCAAAGGAGCAAGACAGCTTATTAGTTTTTAAACAGAGCTAACAAGAGGTACACGTTCTTGTTTAGCCTCACCCTTGACTTCTCTTCCAGTCTGGTCATCATGACCACGGTGGCAGCTCGTTGCTCCCACACCATCCTCCAGAAGTCTCCGAAAGTCTCTGGCAGTGGTCCCTGTGTAGCTATGTATGCGTTCTGCTTCCTGTAGCCATCAATGTAGTTAGCATTGATGTAGTCGCTGCCTGTGATACCTTGAAACAAAGTAAGAAAGGTTGGTAACCGTGAGAGTCTCAGCCGGAATGACAGATGGGACGTTAAGGGACGTTATCATGAAAAAACAGGACTTTGACTGATGCTATGCTACATAACACGAAGCTAACGCGACATTTATTTACAAAAATATCAGTACATCATCAATATATGACCATTCACTTTCATAAACTGACATGTGTTGTGTAAAAGAGTCCATAATGCACATGCAAACGTCTTGTTAAAACATTTCAGCTGTTTTTGGTGCAAGAAAACGTGACTAACGCTACTTCAAAAGTGTGGTTTAATACCCCTGTTTCTAGACAGTTTTCAAAATGGCTGACGATGTTGCTGTGAGTCTCTTAACTTGTGAAAAACTTGCAGCTCCAATAACATGATATACAGTCACAGTCTGGTAAGAGGCTATTGCAGAGCTTTTGACAGATATCCATCATAGAAAATAATCCCCATGAAAGAAAAGCCATCGAGCCCCTTCGCAGCTTTTTCTCACTTCCTTCCAGCTTTTTTAGCCCTGTCTAGCTCTCTGAGGGCCGGCCAACAGCATCCACTGCAGCTGATTTAGGACCAGATGCTATACGATGGAATTAGGCTGGACTAGGAGTAAATCAGAGAGCAGAACCCACGCCGGACCCCGTCTCGCTCTCTTTCTGCCATCGCTCTGGGCGGCCCGCTGTAAATCTCCCATAAAGCAGCCAAACATTCTCCTGCCTAAGCTCGGGATCGGTGAGGCGGCAGGAACAGAAGTGAAACCCTTGTGTACCACTGCTAGAGGTAACAATCCTGCGGTCAGACCTCTCAAAACCACATAAATATGGCCTTGGCACTCGGAATTGGGATCTTAGGGTCTTTAGGGTTAGTTCTGGGTCTGGACATTAATATATTTAGTTTTGGTCTAGTAATAGCATTTCTCATAATTATAATAATAATAACAAGGCAGTTACAGTAAGTGAAAAATAATTGTGGTCACTTATGGTCATAAAGGTTGTACTTTTTTTTTAATCAAAAACAGTAATATTGTGAAATATTATTGCAATTCCTAATATTAGTTTCCTATTGTAATATACTCTAAAATATAATTTATTTTTGTGACGCAGTGCTGAATTTTCTCCAGTCTTCAGTGTCACATCCATCCAGAAATCATTCTAATTTTCGTATTATTCTTTGATGAATAAAAAGTTCAGGACGACGTTTATTCAAAAGTTACTTTTTATCCATTTAACCCCTCCTTGCTGAATAAATATTAATTTCTTTAAAAAAGTATGACAGGTCACAAAAAGTAAAATAAATCGGCATGTTAAAATGATCACGTGGCACTGATGATACTGAAACAGCTTTACATGTTATTCTCCCACTAATCTAATTAATAAGAATTTCATCATCCACCACATCTCTAAATACCTGTCCTCGACAAACGGCTTGATTTCTTGTGTCATTCGTGTTCAAACAGTGAGGGACAAATTATGCCACAAAGTTCAACACTTAAGGTTAGGGGTTTATTCAAATCCCCCAGTAGGAGGAAGTGCCATTAATTCTCACTTGTAATTACACTCCGGGTCCGCGCTCACTTCAGACCTCTGGCAAATAACCTATGAGAGGCATATTTAATTGTACAGTTTATCCAACACAAAAGCTTCAATCACAAACACAGGCCCGCGGTACTAAATTGTTGTTTTCGTGCTTTAACAGCGAACAATGAAACACTTGGCCGTGCTCATTTTCTAGCCCCCGCTACGTTGGAGAAAAAGGCAAAATTAGCAATCAGGGGGAAAAAAGAATGCCATTAAAAGCCTCTTCCCCGTCTCACAAAGCGATCGCGGGAGTGTTTGGCTTTAGTCATAGCTAAGTGAACAGAGCACGGCTGCCTGCACGAATTGTTCCACCGCTGTGTCTAATGGCGAAATCACTGCACTGTAAAATGGAAATTTCGAACTTGATTAATTTATGCATTTATGGGCGCTGTCTTTGGGATGATTCTGTTACGCCACATTATTGCTCATCTAAATTGGGTCGCGGCGAACTGTGGCGAAAATCAAGGTGACGCGACGACGAGGAAGGGAACCTGGGGGGGGCATAAATGTAAACAACACAAAGCAGCGTTGAGGATTGACAGTCGGCTTTGAATGGAAAAGAAGATGAGTGTTTTACCAACATTACAGCAGAATCTCTGCCGATTTTCAAATCCTCCTTCCAAAAACCTGACAGCTTCTATACCTCAACCCAAGGCGCTCTGGGATACGGCGGTGCACTATACCATTCGAGTTTAATTTCGGCTGCTTGTGAATTATCGGACTCTTGTTTCCTGTACATGCGCGAGCAGGCGATAAAATTGCGTGGGAAGGGAAGACAGCCAATTGATTTATACGGATAAACACTATAAAAACACATAATAAAGACATAAAAATGGATGGCGATTCCCCCAAATGCACATCCTAGATCTATCAGGTTCTTTAGGACCTTGCACTGAAATAAATTTCTCAAATAAACAGCCAGACACATCTGTGGGCGACAACAAAGTTCAGTCATTCCGGAACCTTCAGATGCAGCGCTTTTCTTTGAAAGAATTTGTGTGTGTGTGCAGTTATGCCCGACCTTCGATGGGTGCCAGGATTACGCGGGAGTGGTCGTAGGCGATGACGTTGGCGTAGCGGTTCTTGGGTTTGTTGACCTCCAGGTTGGAATGCTCCCAGGTGAACTGCTGACCCGGATCGATGGACTGTGGAAAGAGAAAACGGAGTGAAGCAACCCTCAGGGCTTTTCCCAATCCCTCAGCATCGCTGGCACGAATACTAATGTGAGAAGAGAGTGAGTTTGCATCCGCTAGAACATCAGAAGAAGGTGGAGAAACAGAAGAGAGTTCAACACTGAGAAACGCACGGTTGAGTGAGGCCAGGGGATCTACTAACGGAAAATAACTAAATGAGGATCTTTCACAAACGCCCAAGATAAGCATTCGCAACAAGATAAAAGTCCTCCCGCCACACATTAAAGTGTAATTAAAAGCAGTCTGCTATCGTTTAAATATTCACCAGCATTCGGCCAGGTAGCTTTGTCGTGGACAGTGAATAATAGCAAAGGAAATACTGATAAAAGAGTCTGTTCCTTCCTGTGAGGGGGTGAATTATCTGACGCCAGCAAGATAAATGCCGCCACGTTCCCAATATGAGAATTTCTGAATAAATATTCTATTCCCCTATCGGGGTAATTTAGTATTCCATTATGATTCTGAGCCTGTTCTCAGGCAATGGCTCAGTCCCAGCTCTTTTAGCTTGAGGGATGTTTTCATTTAGGCGACCGTCTCTGCATGCTGAAACTAGGACTAAATAACCCACAATGAGGGATTTGATGTAGCTGTTTACCCTGTGATGATTACAGGCACAAATAACAGAGCACGGATCCTCCACAGGTTGTCCGTGCTCTCGAACCCGTCTCTCTTATCATCCACCCTGCTAACCGCCCGTGGGTTTCAACGCACACAGCTTGGATTGGTTTGGTTCTCCTCCAAGCCAAATGCCACACTGTGCTGTGATCTAACAGATCACGTATGAACGGAAGCGTGATGACATAATGTGGAGTTTGCTAATCCACAGCATGTTTTTGCATAATTCCTTATATCTGACCAAACCCCTTTACACCAAGCATTTTGTTTTTTGCTTCAAATCAGCTTCCATCTCTAACGTAATATACATGTAATAACATAGCATTTATGTATATATACATATATATGTTTATTTTTTTCCTCTTCTCTAGCCTTGGATCAGCTCTGTTGGCTGTGTCGGAGCCATAATACAGTACAAATAAGGGGTTCTCTGAACATTAATGGCAAGAAAGTATCTTATACTTGAGATATGCCATGAATGAAGTGTTTCTTGAAGGTAATAGTAAGTTGAAGAATGATCATATGACTTTTTACATAAGCCATGTGACCTGAAATAGCAAAAAAAAATACATTTTCATTTCGTAGTTTTGCTAAATATTCCATTCATGAATTTGTTAAAAAAACACCAGTTTTTGTGAAATTAATGCAAGTTTTTGTGCAATTAATGCATTTCCATAAGGCGTATTTATAATTTGCAATTTCAATTTGCGCCATTTGAAGGGTAACGGATTTAGCAGCTACTTTTAGCATGCTTATGCACCAGAAATACAGCAGAATTACTTTTATAAAGCAGCGCTATGTAACTCTACATTACGCTCGTTTACTCCCTTTTTGCCAGTGACTGAGATACAAAATAAAAAAAAGACCTATTCCACAATCTACCATGCTGCTTGTCGTTTGGTTAGCATATGCAGCTAAAGCTAATCTATATGCTAAACCAATATCCCAAAAATGACAGTGGGTTGGCTCAACTCAAGCATGCCCATGTTCCTGCTGAGATATCAGGTCTTGCTCACGCTGGGAGCCATTTAAGATGGCATTAAACCCCGGGGGTGTTGATGGTGGTTCTGCTGTAGCACGCTGTGATTTAAGATGGACGACGACATTTGCTCTATGCAAATGAAGGCTGATTCAGCAATAGCGAAGGCTAATCAGCAGCCGCTACATTTACAGAGACATCCCAGAGACATCCACACCTTCTGCCAAAACCTTTGGCATGTGAGTAACTGCCACTCAAACGCTTTTCACCAGCATTTGTTTAGCTAGAAAACCCAGTTTATGTAAGTGCAACGTCTTTTGAGAATGGTAACAATCCTATTCGTAATAGAAATGGTGTAATATGCAGTACCTCATACTCCTGGGAGAGCTTCAGGTTGTCGTTGGCCTTCAGTAGCTCTGTGTGCTCAGCTAGCTCAGAAATGGGTATGGGAGGGTGGTTCATCATACCTGTGCACCAATCAGGAGACAAAAAGATAAGGTCAGAACGACCAATGGAGCCAGCATAGACGTTTAAAAGCCAAATCCCAAAAGTTGGTGGAGAAAACGGATCAGGGGTGGGGGAAGACACCCAAGCAGGTGAGACAATGAGGTGGGGACTGGAGTGAGGAACAGCGGGTGATGTTAGAAACACAGTGTGACCAGGCCAGAGCTCTACATCATCAATTGGACCAATCAGGATGGTTCGAATACAGAAAAACCAGCTGCATTTATACAGACAATATGAAGGAAAAGACCTAAGGACGATTGCTAAGGTGTACAAAAACCCCAGACCAATTACAAAACTGATAGAGGGTCAGATGGTTCATAATAGCTTTGCAGTATGAAATTTCTTCTTTCTCACTCTGCCGTAGCTTAAGACGACGTGCAGGAGGACACTTCATATACTTGGTCGGTAAAACAAACCATACGTCTGTCCTCAGCAGGCTAAGACAAGGGGAAAAAATGTGCTTGGTTGCCTTCATGAAACCAAACAAATCTCCTTTCAAACTGAGTCGCAGGAACAATAAATTGAAACAACCCCCAAGATCTGCCCTTGAGAAATACGTTCATGTCTGCAGAGCCGAGACGTAACAGATTTAATCAAATGCAAAATCTGAAAACGTCTTTTTCACCAAGGCGAGACAAAAGGCCAACAGCACACAAGATTGAAGCTATGTACATTGCATTGTTGGTATTCTATAGGGTTATGTTACCTTAAACAAGGGGTGTCTTCCAAATTTAACTAAACTATACCAGCTAATCAAGGTCTTCAGGAACACTATAAACTAGTGGCAGGTTCTTTCTTCAGGAAAGTGGCCTTCCAGGAGCAAAATCGGACACTCCTGCCCTAACCGTAACCCTGTTCTGGCATTCGGGTATAGTTTGCATGAACCTTCGGTTTAGTATTTTATGCTAGGCCTCATAAACATTATCTGCATGTCGTCTTGGACGTAACCAAAATATGGACTTACTGTTCTTTCTTTCTTTGTCTTGCTGCACTGGTGGAAAAACAAAATTGGAATGCTTCCACACTAAACACGAAAAATACGAGTGAGCCAGAGGTAAAAAAAAAAAAAATACAATATTGCCTTTCCCTGGAGTAAACCTCTAGCCTTAATATTTCTAACAGCTTTCCTTTTGGCCGAAGCTTGCAATAATTTCCTTATGTAATCCTTCATTTGCACTATGATGGGAAATAAAGCTATTGAGGTGGAGGGGAGATGATGGGGGTAATCAGTGTAAGGTAGGGGGTTTATTTGAGAGTTCTGGCCTGGGTTAGGATGACCTGATGGTACCGGTGCAAAGTGAAGTGCTGTGTTCTCTGCTTCAGTTCAGCCAAAGCTAAGCAAGCATGTCACGAAAGCAGTCGCCCATGTTATTCCTGCAACAACCTACAAGACCTTTCCTCAAACAAGCACTAGTTTTGCTGTTTGCTCAGACCGAAAACTTCCTAGTCCTCTCGCTGTGGAGTTAATCAAGTTATGAATTAGTAATGACTACGGCAGAAGACAGACATAGCTCTTCCTAAAATGGTCGCCAATGTTTTTATAGAAGGCATTGGACTCTCTTCGACATGAGGTCAAAAGTTGGATAAACGTTGACGTCTTTCTCGAAGGGTGCTGTGACTTAATTAAGCATGGATAATCTGCATAATCACATTAGCCATCCTCAATTTCACTTTCAGTTTTTCTTTATGTAATGTTGTACGCAGCAAATGGCTTGGGTTTGATTGAGAAAGGACACTTGCTGATTGGACATTATGAGAAAATAAAAGCAGCAAACACCACTCACGATAAAAGTTCTAGCTGTTAGTTTTCAGACTTTCATGCAAAACAATGCTACTATTGATGCTTTTCTTATTCCACAAATGGTATTCTCATCAGCCTCGCCAAGCTCTCGGTCTGGACTCTCCTTAAGGTGAACCCAGGTAATATATGCCAAAGCACTCTTGAAGAAGATGCGAAGGGCAACTTTGGCAAACAACCCGAGATCAGACCTGCATGCTAAATGCCAACAGCCTCCATGATGCAAGGAGAAAGGCCATCTAAAGCCAATCGAAACCCAACAAACTCGGAAGATTAGCGCTTTCCAATGTCAACGTATTCCTCAACTTTGCCCCGTGTCAACAACAATTACTCGTGCCCCGTTTTTTCCGTTTCATAAATAAGCTGTTATTTGTTTGTTATCAGGAATGATCTCCCCGAAAGATGTAAGAAACAATTACATTTAATCCGATCCGGGTGCAGAAAAACGTTTTAACCTCTGCAGATGACTTTTTGTTTTTTGGTTATGAAAACTTTTGCAGTAAACATATTTCAGATTGGAATCGATATTTACTGGTTAACCGGTTTTTATAGGAATTTGTAAGAAAAGCACTGAATACACATTACGAAAGTGGCTTTGCGTGCATGACCTTATTAGTTTTTAATAATTAACTGCATTGCATTTTAAGTATTTATGTGAAAGACACTAAAAAAGTCTCTTTCAAGGACAAATTCCAGTTGCTGTTCATTTCCTATCCGCTTCCTCTGCCAGGATTTCTGCGTGTCTCTGTCTCTCTCTCCACCACGGAGTCTTTTTATCCCATGCAATCAAGCCCAAGATCAGTGAGCGCGAGAGATGCAAACTGTCTAATTACATATTTTCAGTCTCTTATTTGCGCTTGACAGGTGATGCAAATAACAAATCTTTTTGATATCCGCTGCCGCTGTTCGCGAAACGATTTTATGCGATTGTTCATTTACATATAAAAGGAAAGGAGCTCTGTATATTTCCCCATAAAAACAAGAAAAGAAGACAGTCGTGTTTCTCTTTCCTCTGCCGCGCTGGGGGGGGGGGATGTATCAAATGTCGGACTATTGTTTGCAGAGGGTTTAATTAATTTGGCTCGTTATCTCCGCCTGCAGAACGACCCCATCGGTGGAGAGAGGAATCGGGGGTCTGAACGGACAGGATGCTGGAATGTGTGTAAAAATTATACAGCAGAGCCGTCTCTACATGATCAGCTGCTTTTACTGTGGATTAATAGTGTTCAGCCAACAGCCTGTGAGAACAAAGCAATCGACAAGCAGAAGTAGAAAAACAAATTTAAAAGGAAAAATTAAAAGCCGTGTTACGAATGAAAGTTAAAAGCAGTCATAATAAAGATGAAACAGTTAAACGCATTTGCATTTAAACTTCTCACAGATGCATAACGCAGAACAAACGTCTATGTAGATATATGTAGACTCGATGATAAGATATTAAGCTTTAATAGAAATCATTATGTTCGTTAAAAATTATAAAAAATAATAATATTATTTTGTTTGCTTAAGTGATTCATTAATTATAATTTTAAAATGCAGCATTTCATTTAAATATGGTCAGAAAAAGCATTAAACAAGTCAAATCAACTTTTAGTTGTTATATGTTGGCTAACATGATGTCCTTTTATGCAAAAAAAGCAAAAGATAGGATTATACACTTGATTTTATCCTGCGTTATGCATCTTGTATTGACAAAGAAATTGCTAATGAGATGTAGTTTTAGGTTTCATTTGAATTTTGACTCCTTTTAACTTTCCCAGGGTTACAGGAGTGAAAATTAGCGTAGATCCGGCAGTTTGTGAGGGAGGGAAAAAAAAAAAAAGTCATATGCAAATGTAGTCGGAAAACACAACCCATTATTCCGGATGTGGGGCAGACGCATTAAAAAAAGATAAGAAAACACCAAAGCTCAGCGCGAGATGTGAGCACTAACTTTCATAGTCAAAACCGGCTTCACTGACAGGACTGCTTAGACCCGAATCTGTGAAAAACAGCAAACAGCAAAAAACAAAATAAAAGCATCCCTCTTTGAATGTACTGATAATTAGTTCAGAACAAAATCTTGAAATGGACTGAAAGAAATGGGAAAAACAAGATAAATGCAAGGAAATTAAGAAGCAGAAAATAGAACTTCTCCTTTATGCAGTTTCTCCTTCCAATTAATCTTTCAGACTATATTGTGCATTTTTAACCAGGCAGGAGAAAGGACCACCCCTGCTTTGAATGAAGGCGGAAATCCTCGCGAGGGTCCTCGCCGTTGGATCCGACGCCAAGCAGTCTGTCAGACGCTGAAAGTAGGACACTCGCTGACATATCAGCCATCCTTCATCCAACATCACAGTCAACATACATGAACAGCTGCAGATACTGTTTATACCGCGAGTCTTCACGGCAAACTCCACACTACTTTTTGATAGAATAAATCCTCAAAACATCAGATGGTGGCGGCGATCGAGCGGTAAAAAGACATACGGTCAGAGTTTAGCGGCTCAACGTCTGTCCAGCTGTCTGGAGCGATGAGAGGCGTCTTTAGCTTCTGTTGTGGAAGTCTGAACCATCTGTAATGACTTTAGGCACATGACGACTATGCAGACATGCAGATTAACTAGTGAGCGGACCTGGTTGAAATCACATTGCATTTAGGAATAATTTCAAGAACAAAAAGTGTGTTCATTAAATTATATATGCTCTATAAGTAAAGATGTTAAAAGTAAATAAAATGATAAATATTATAAAAGTGTAATATCGGTAATATTGATAATTATCGGTTATCTACATGTATCGGTTATTTGTAAATTTAAATATTATCAGTATAAATATTATGATTTACATTATAAATAGTGATGCATAATACACTGGTGATATACAGCCAATAGACATAAATATAAAAAAAAACAACAGAGTTAATTATCGGTTATTTTGTTAATTTAAGCATTAGCATTAAAATAGAAATGCATAATATTTCAGTGATCATATCTATTGTAAATAAACAAACACATAGAGAAAATTGTAAGCAGTATAATTCATAATTAATATAATTAGCATTATAAGTAAATAATAATTAGTCATCGGTCCCTGAAAAAAAGTTTATGTTATGATGTTATAAAAATAATAAACCATTTTGTTGATTATTAAATATAAATAACTATTATTAAAACAATTATTAAACTATAGGTTATCTATATAAAATATTTTAATAAAATGGCCAAAGAGATTTTGCAGAGTTTGGCATTTCTCTCAAATCTATGTAGATATTAAAAATCAATGTAAAAGTAATTTTCTTACATATGCCGACATATTTCCAAGTAAACAGAATGAAGAAATCAATAAAGAAAAACAAACAAACAATGAATTGTGGCAAGATTTTAAAAAGCAGCCTAAAAATGACTAAATCGGATACGGGTGAGGATTACAAATCTTCTGTTTACAGACACAATTAATCACGGGGCTCGTGAGTGTCTGCAAGCGTGTTGCATTAAACAGTTTGCTAATACAAAAAAACATTTGTTTTCTGAAACGATTCATAATAGCAACACAAACAGACTGAAGGGGACACAGAGGAACTGAGCACAACTTGACCCTAAACGCGTTACGAAACAAACCTAATGTCGGCGTCTCGTCTCATTAGGATAAGTTGTGCGCCATATGTGCCAGTCATCCATGTGAACTCAAGTGTGCCACTTTGAACAATGGCCCCTATTAGCTAATGGAAATGTCGCAAATGTTTCCCCGTCCCAGTTAATTGGGCTAAAATGTCCACTTAAATGAAAATTCACCAAGCAAAGAGATAATGACACCCCGCTCTTAAAAAGAACAACGCCGCGTCACAAATTGAACGCTCCTCAATTAATAAAGTCCAACGAGGATGGCTTTAACGAGGCGAGTGTCTTGATAGTGTTGAAGCGGACGAAAGAGGCGAGAAATAAGATGAAAGTGCGCCGGACTCATTTCTGATGTGTTATTAGGCGGCTGCCAGACAAGATGCCCCACAATGGACAGGTGATTATGGGAAATGAGGTGGCGATAGTGGCTTTCTTGCATTCTCCACCTCTATTTCTCAGCTGGCTCTCGTTTTATCTGTGCTGAAGGAGAGCTCTCGGCGTTATGACCTCTTCGGGGCAGCCGCGCTGAGATTACGCCTTTGAAACGAGAGCTGTTTGATGGGGAGACGCCGAGAGCGGACAGGAGAGAGATGCCGTCCGCAAATTCACTCTGCGCCACTTCAAGGACCCGTGGAGAAATGTCAGGGTAGGTTTAGTGCGCAAAGCCGTTGAAAATGAGGGCGCTCTTTGAACTGGAGGATTTGGACGAAAAGAGGACGCGATGGCAAAAACATTTCAGAAGCTGCCTGGACGTTCAGTATCTGTTCGCAGTATTTATCGGTTATCTGTAATCATGATTTGCATTATAATTCAGGATTAATATTATAATTAGTATTGTGAATAGAAATGCACAATATACTGTATTGGTGATCTTATATCAGCTAATGTAAACAAATAAATAAACAGCATAGAGATGATTATCGGTTATCTATATTTCTTTATAAAGGCATAATTATCGGTTATCCATGTCCACAAAGATAAATAATACTATGAAACATTAATAACATATAGATTGATTTGTAAGCTATTAGTAATAAAAAAGGAAGGCAATTAAATGTTTTAAATAAATTGTTAATAATATTAAAAAAATAATTTAACGATTATCGGTTCTAGTTTTAAAATTTCTCCATTGATGTGTTACTTTTGCACCCCTATAGCTCTTTTCTTATAAGAGATATATAGATATATAAATGCCCAAAAAGCATTTATAATAGACATGTTGAGTTTTTTCTAAAAAATAATGTTCAGCTTTAGTATCTCCCAAATCTGTGTAAATCTTAAAAGTCTATTTGAAGGCCATTTTTCTTCTATGTCAGACTAGGTTTAACTCGCAAAGCCAGCAAAACTGATTCCGCCCTTTGAACTTAATGATTTGGACAAAGAAAAACATCTATTTTGTTCAGAGACAAGGGCAGCGATAGCAAAAATGTCTGTGAAACTGTATGGATGTTCAGTTTCATTTGGAGATTCAAAACACTGAACCAAATACGAAATAAAGATGACTGACAGGCTGTACACAATTATTAACTAATAAACTGCATGAGTAGAGACACTAATTAGAAAAAAACAGCAGGTGCGGCAGAAATTGATAGTTAAATTAAAGTTAATTGACAATATATGTCACTCTGGCGCACTTCAAAGTACACATTCGAAAGGAGAATCTGACGAATAATATAAAAAAATGTTGAAATGCAAAAAAACCCTCTATTTTCTTAAAATGCTAAATATATTCCTTTTGATTTTTCATTAGAATTTGATGTGAAATATGACCTAGAAATACATAGGATTCGCAAGATGAGTTAATGTTTGAAGTTCATGTCAATATACCTGGGGTCTGGAAGTTGATTCGTCTCATCTCCACCGGGTCTGTTGGGTGGTGAGGGGTGATATCGGCGTTGTTCAGCATACATTTCGTCCGTGGCTCTGACTCTTTACGTTTGCTGCTTTAGAAAAGGAAAGAAAACACAAGGACTCAATTAAATCTGACAAACGAGACTGAAAAACAACAAGTACACCAAAGTACACAGTGTTTCCGATTCTGATCAAGGACTGATTTAAAATGATTCAATTAGTGCCATACACTTATATTGTTAACATGTATCAATAAAATCCTGCACACTACTTTTTCACTATTTACCAGTGCAGAAAAGACTGTTTATAGTCTATAATGGAGGAAGCTAGATGCTAGCACAAACAAAGCTATGTCCACAAACACCACAGCCGAGGGGCAAATTGGTTGAACCCACCATTTCATTGCACTGTTTTTCTCTGCCATCTAATTAAAAGTTGCTTTTATGCTGAGGCAGGTTGTTTTCTTTTGCCCCCTTGAAAACAGCAATAAAGTACAGCTAAGCCTTACCTGTCAGGCTTGCTGCTTCCAAAGAAAGCATTGAAGTGAAATAAATATATAAAAGGGAGAAAACACAACAAGAGAACAAGAGAAGAGAGGGAGAGGAGAAGAAAAAAAATCAATAGAGTGCATTTAAATTCACAGGGCAAGCTAGCGGAGCCAGATTAGCTCATCTGCATTTGGACAGACCTGTAAAAGATGTGTGTTTGTGCCCACCGGGGGCTATACGATCTCCAGACACCAGAGGTCAAACTCAAGGTCCTGCCGAGGGAGGAAATACTAGCCAGGAGTCATCCGCTTTTAACCTGGCTGTTGAGGCACTAATGAGGAATAGCTTCCCTTTGAGTTTCAGCACGTTTGAATGCTAAAAGTCAAAGTGGTCTGCTCTGGCCGCGCTCTGAAGCTAATAGCTATTAGCTATCACCTCATTAATTTTTGATACGATCGAATTGATTGCTCTTCTCAGTTCCGCTTTGAACTTTTCCAAACTATGCCAATGATGAGGGCTAAAATAAGCTTAAATCATTCTTTTAGCATTTCTGCACTCCAAAATGTATCTAGTGTGTTAGAGGGCTTGTTTGGAGACTTCTCCAACTGCTCATTAACGGTAGAACTGAAAATTGTGACCGAAACTGAAATGACATATAATTAAAATGTATTATATTGATATATTATATTGATAATTGTTGTCCCACTTTCCTGACAAATAATTCGTCACACCGCGCATGCGTGAAATAAATTAACGTAATTAACGACAAAAATTAATTACCGCCGTTAACGCATTATTTTTGACAGCACT
>JAUCMT010000053.1:952321-977015 GCA_032357475.1 Enteromius thamalakanensis
TGACTGAGTCACATGTTCCGCTAACGTAAACACGACTTCTGTGTAATTAATTATTTATTATTTAAGCAATATCAGTAAAAAAACACTGTGTTTTATCTGCGGTTGTTAAAAAAAAAAAGAGTTAATCCGCGGATCACGTGCGTTCCGAACTGTGGGTCGTGATCCGTACGGATCACGGATCAACCGCGATCCATTGCACCCCTACACTTTACAGTTCAGTTTGATGGTGTTAGTTAATTCATTCGTCATCATTAACATATTTAAGAACAACAATAGCATTTGTTAGTCTTTGTTCAAAACTATGGCTCTAAACGTTAGTTTAGAAGAACTTTAGTTTAGGGACCAATTCTTACTGCTTTTGTCTCAGTTATTCATTTTAGATAGAGGAACATGGATCTAAATATGATTATGCAGAATGTGCTTTATAGGTACTTATAAACAGTCAATATACGTGCCAATAAGCAACACGTAATTCCTAAAGTTAATTCTAATTTCTAGATTCATATACAGTATATTGTCAAGTTTGAGTTTAAGCTAAAACTAACCTAGATTTAAAAAGTTGCCATTTTATGGGCTTAATTAACAGAAATATTAGGTCACACTTTAGCTCGAAGGCCAGTTCTCATTATTAACTAACAATTAACTACAACTTTGCCTTAATAAACTCTTAATTACTGCTTATTAATAATTAGTAAGGTCGTTACATTTAGGTATTAGGTCGGATTAAGGGGCGTAGAATATGTTTGTGCAGAATAAGATGTTAACGTGTGTTTTATAAGTACTAATAATAATATGCTAGTAATGTGCATGCTAATAAGCAACTAGTTATTATGGGAATTGGTCCCAAATGAAAGTGCCATCTTATAATATTAGCTGTTAATGTAGCATTTGAACCAATCAGGCGCAAACTATTTGTTACGTTTAACAAATAATAACAGATAAAAATAGGCAAATTACCATGCTTAGAAACAAAGAGCCATAAAAACTTTCCTCCAAATGATCAAAACACTACTGGTTCTTTGACCCACAAGAGGTGTGACCTCAACATGTTATAAAAGACCCACCTCGCTTTTTGCTTCTTCTGGATGCTGGACCCCCACCATCTTTCTCATCTCCCCGGGCCCAATGCAAACACATCGGGTGGGCCTAGTTGCAACACAGTCTGCAGTCTTGTGATACACTAAGATGAGGATTTCACTCCACGGCAACACCTAAGTTTTACACCAGGCCGAGGCCTTGACTTTTCATGTAACTTAAGATCCACGGATTGCGACAGATCTCTTTCTCAGCTCTCCTTTCATCTACCAATCAACAGAGTCCAGACATTTTTGGAATTCATTGCTCTTCAAACCAGAACGACATGATTTGCAATCCAAAACCTGGTAACCATAAGTACTTTGAGACTGCCTCATTGGCGAGGGTCTGATGCAATGCAAGTATCGTATATATAACTAAACAAAACAGAGGTTTAGTATTAATTATAGAACCTGTTATGAACTGATGGTATTACAGGTAGTCAACTGACTCTTTTCATAACTTCAGTTTTAGCTTTTAATGGTTTAAAAGCTAAACCTAATGGTTTACCCTTAAGCCTTCTTTGCACTTTCCCCATGTGTGAGTGTATTTATACTTTTGTGTTCAGTTACGTGAGTTAACGTAGAGTTAATAAAATCTTTGCACAAATTACATGAGTTTCTGTTTCTGACTTGCAAATGAATTTCCCTTTACGATTTCGACCCCAGCTGGATGCTCTAATGCAGTGATAATGTGAGAAGGTATTTTTCTGTGGCCCTCAAAATATCCCTTCGTAGAGTTTATATTAACTTACATGAATGTTCGCTAAATGAACAGACTAGTTGATAGTAATTCTGCTACAATTACTACTGGCAGCTGATATAAATAATTGCAATTTATCATGATTAATAGTAATTATTCATATACATTTCACTTAATGAGCTCAAATGCTACTTCAAACGCTACTTGTTGATATAATATACTGAATTATCTTAATGGTAATACTTTGTGTTAGGGTCTCTTTACTACTTGCTTATTAGCATGCATATTACTAGAATATTAGCCATCTATTAGTATTAATTAAGCCCATATTAATGCATCATTCGACACCCCTAATCCTACCAAATACCTTAACCTAACAACAACCTTAGTAACTAATAATAATTAGTATTCCCTATTCTAAAGTCTCACCATGTTAATTTAGATGAATTCTCGCCTGTAGTTATTAATAAATGCTCATGATTGCATTAATCTTAACAAATCGAAGCTTCTTACATGAAGTGTTACTGATTGTCTGGTTCTTTTCTTTTAGGTGCCCCTTTTCTTTGTCCCACCGGCAGCCTTAAATAATTGATTTTGCTGTATGCTGGTGTAAGCGATTATTCTGTTTCAAAGTTCCAAGTGTCTTGGATGCTTAAACATTTCACTTCTGTAGTTTGTTACATTCAGTGAATCCAAAATTACCTTCAAGAAAGATCTTACTTTTAACAGGTAGAAATTTTATGACATATCCATGTAAAAGTTACAGTGGCATCTCCCAAAGACTAAAGTATCAAAAATCAAGGGCCATTAGTGATTGATGCCATTTTATTTAGTGACTAGAGTAATCTCCAAAGGTCCACGAGGACAACATGTCGTCTTCAATGTATTATTCAGATCATGCATATCAAAGACTCTCTTCATCTTGACAAGCAGCGTTGACAGAGCCTGAGCCCGAATGTCAGAACAACCTTGAAGTTAGTGATGCGACAGAAGTTTTTTTTACGGCCTCACAACAGACCATTGCTGACTGGAGGCAGATAAATACTTCTCTTCCTGAATATAAAAGCAAAGCAACACTTCATTTCTGACTAAAAGCACTCTGGCAGAGTGGTTTCATTTTGTCTGCCTGCCAACAGGTGTAGGTAGTTGTGCTGTTCCTTTAGCAGAGAGCAAAGCAGGAAGGCAACTGTCAAGCTTAGGCGTGTTACGAGGTGACAAGAACACAAGCGTTGCGCCAGTTCTATTTACCCTCAGCCTGTGTTTCTATCGGTCAAAGCATGCAAGCCCTTCTGATATTAGCTGCATGTTGCTTGTTAAAGACAGTTGTCTTGTATAGACCAGTAAACCAGAATATTTAACAGCGTATTTTGAAAGTCAGGAGATAAAGATGGAAACACTATTGATGATCTCTTTGTTGTGAAGTGAAACAGTGTCTATTAACGGTGAGGTAGAGTTTAAGATAGGTATTGGGGTATCAGTCCTCATTGGAATGATGTTTATGTTGTTATTTCGAACCATTGCGATTCGATCTCCCCTGTGTATAACGACAAATCGGATTGTTTTCCTGTTACTGACCTACTGCCTGAATATATTAACTTGTCTCTGCTGAATGTTCTAAATTAACTTCCGCATATGGATTCCCACTCTGTCTCTGAGCCTATTTTACACTATAGGTGGGGGGAAAATCAGTTCACATATGATGCACGGTTCAGTTTTCTAGAGATTTCCATTGATTCACAAATGTCAAAAAAAAAAAATGTTTTCTAGATAATAATACAAATAATACTATATTGTTGTCGGAACATTAAAAACATTAGAGTACATCATATTTTACTTAAACAGATTAAGAATAGATGACTGATAGGACGATGCCAAATGATTTGCAGATCCTGAGCATCACTGACAAACGTGTTAAATGTGTACTGCCACGTCATAGTATACACAAAGTATGATCCTGCTAAAAAAAACAGCATATGCTTGTTTTTTTCAGCAGGGGATTGTGAATCCCAAAAGTGGATTTAAAAGGTGTGTTTCTGCACTTAGTTGTAGATTCCATAGTACGTCTTTTTCTAAACATGGTATTCAACATGGTATTCCCAAATATTCTTATTTATTTATTTTTTATTATTTTTATTTAAGCATTAAAAAAGTGATAAAATAATTAATCTTAAAAAACTAAACATAAAATCGAAAAACCTTAAAACAATTTTGAATCTAATCATGACCCCAAGAATCGGTATGAAACAAATCTCAAAAAATGTTACCCCTAGTGGCTACCCATTTTTGAGAATAAAAAAGCAATCAAAGAACACAAAATTGTTACCCCTGGCTCTTAACAATATGGTAAAAACATATGAAGTCAAATGTCAAGTCTGTGCAAAAAACTTAGAAGCTGTGATTCATAGCAAATGGTCTGGAGTGATGTGTGATTTGCGAGCTAGATCCTTTTTAGTTAACTGGATGAAATACTTCACCAAAACAAAACTAGGTTGTGTAAGGGTTGTATTAATGCTCACAATTTTTTTCATTTTATGTTTGTAGGAGGCCAGTCTGTCCATCTGGGTTTACTACAGCGACAATACCGCCGCCCCCCTGAGTATGTATGACCCAAAAGACTACAACCTTAATGCTACCACTGCAGACGATAAGGTGGTTACGGTTGCCCAACAACCTCAACAGCGGTGGCCAGTCATCACTGCCGAAGGCGAGGGCACCGGAGAGGTAGTGCACGTGGAAATGACCATCAGCGAAACCTGCCAGAAGACTAAACGCAAGAGTGTCATTGCTGCTTCTCCTGTGTTCATCAAAGTCCGCTTTGGACAAGATGAAGACTCTGAGGAGGAAGTGGATACAGAGACTGATATAGACACTAGAATGGCTGCCAACACAAGAAGACCCGCTATCGATTCCATCGGAGGTGGTGGAGGGTATGAGCCATCTAATGAGCAGCCCGCAAGTGTGCCCATCGATTATACCAACTTTCCCACAATAAGCAATCCAGAGGAACCAACCGAAGAAGACGAGGAGGACGATGAGTTTGTGCCCAGTCCCCGCAGCATGACCGACCTGGAGATCGGCATGTATGCTCTCCTCGGAGTGTTTTGTCTTGCCATACTGGTCTTTCTTATAAACTGTATTGTGTTTGTGTTAAAGTATCGCCATAAGCGCATCCCTCCTGAAGGTCAAGCCAACATGGACCATTCCCACCACTGGGTGTTTTTGGGTAACGGGGAACCCCTGCGCACCCAGAGCGATCTCTCACCTCAGACAGTAGAGAGCCCCAGCAACACCTTGGAGGGGGTACAGACTTGTTGTCATGGCGACCACCACAGCAGCGGCAGCTCCCAGACTAGCGTACAAAGCCAAGTCCACGGGAGAGGAGACGGCAGCTCTGGAGGTTCCACCAAAGACCACGGAGAGGAAGCTAGCTCACCAACATCCAAACGCAAGCGTGTCAAGTTTACCACCTTCACTCTTCCCACAGAGGATTTACCCTACAACTCCATCCCCATTGCCAACGAAGAGGACATTCAGTGGGTATGCCAAGACATGGGCTTTCAGGACCCAGAGGAACTGCATGACTACATGCGCAGGATAAAGGAAATAGCCTGACCGGGCTATGTGCTTTCTTAAGACGTTCCTTTCTATTTTTCTCTCTTAATTTTCACTCTAGAGGAGGTACCTTTCACAAGAAAAACAACCAAGGCCTAGTGTCCAGTTTTGTTGGGGTTTTCTGCACAGTGCTGTTTCCCTTACACATTAACACTTGTACAAACTAAATAATATTCATGACGCTGCCAGGGAAGCCAAAGACGAGTCTAAGGGATTCTAGCAAAAAAGGCTTTAGCGGTGTGTTTGATTGCTGCTCAGTAGAAGTGAGAGTGTACAATCTTTAAGGGAAACATAGAATTTCAGTTGTGAAGACTGATATCAAAATGGATTCCTGAAGTACTCAATCATGCGTGGGTCACCCTTCTGTGGATAGGATCTTTCTCAGAGGAATGCCTGGAGTCTTGGCACTGTGTCCATTCTTCTTCTTCTCTTTTTTTAATTCAACAGATTCTTCTCCAACAAAGAGGCCTTTGAAGTGCAGATTCTACTTTTGTCCCAGATTTGTGTTTGAGATGGATCATTTTCATGCCACTGTTGATAAACCTGACACAGACACTGTCAGGGACGTTTGTGAGAACGTGCCATGGATTCTTTCTGTCAGTGTTGGAAATGTTGAATGGTTTCTTCCCACTGCTCCTCTTTTCAGAGTTATCTTGGTTCAACACATGCCTTGGTTGCTGAATTAGCTTTTCGTCTGTCTTTGGTATTTCATACTCATTCTTAATCTGGATGCCACCTCTGCTTTTCTTTCAGTCTTGGTTAAGTCTAATGCCTTATTAAATGGATCTCAATCGTCACAATCTCGTTCTGTGCTGACACCACATTGGTAAGGGCCGAAGCTGGGGCAACTCTACTGAAGTCTGTATCTCAAATAAAAGTGTGTCGGTACGGGAAAAGCAGGAGCTTGTACATTGTGGAGTTAGATATCTTCTCCAACATTCCTCTGCATGAATGGAGACTTGGAGGCACAATTAGCGCTATTTTGTTTCTTTTTTACTTTGTATATGTTTGTATTGTGAGAATTATCTAATCATACATAAATGATAATAGAGGACATATCATGTTACCATGCATTACATGCATGTGCCAGACCCTCCCTCCTGTGTACATACCATGTTCAGTACATAATGCTGTCCGCTGAAGCTTAACTCTTGGTAACTCAGTTAGCCTGAGGAATAGGGGAGGCAGATGCCATATAGGGACTCGGCAGCCAGATACTTGAATTTCAGTGAGGCTTTTTTTTCTCTTTAACTTTTTCTGTCTCTTTACTGATTTCACGGTAAATTCCCATCCAGGTGGTAATATAGTTAAGATCTCTGGTAAGGATAAAATGCTATGCAAACACACTGGAGGGGTTGATTATTGTGTTGAAGTAGATCCGGCCCAGATATCAATTTAGCACCATGGTTACTTTTGTTAATATACCAATAAATATCTGTAACATCTGCCACAATGTAAATTGCAGGTTTAGGGTTTTTATTCTTTTTAAGCTCGCTAGAGCTTTGTTAAAGTAAATGCGGTAGCACAGTAGACCAAGCCCTAAACGTTAAACATTTACTAGTTTAGAAAGGTGTAAGTTGGTAACGGGTCTGGAAGCTTTTTTTTGTGGTGAGGCACAAAAAAAAACTGTATTGCTGCTGACCTATCACAGGTTAGTTTCAGGGTTACAGTCTGCCCCCAGCCCCCAAACACCCCAGTTTCTTCAGGACTCTAAATTCACGCACTGTATTAAATGTTTATTTTTCCACTGTGCTGTATTTAAAACATGCAGGATTTACCCATGACTTTGTTTAATAGTCTTATTAGTCATTTTCCTTTAAGCGAGAAGGAACACCTATATTTTGTTTCTTTGTTTTAAAGATTTTATTATAACATTATTTAAAAAAAAAAAGAAAAAAAGGAAATACTCACCCCTAGTTTGATCAGGGGTCCTTTGCACTCCAGATAAAAGTCACAGAGAACTTATTACTGACACCTCTTCACCTTTGTCCTCTGATTTGTAATCCCCTTCACCTTTTTCTCAAAGAGTAAACCTTCAGTCATGACTTGTGATGAAATGATGTAACATGTCGAGGTATTAGGTTTTGATAGACAGTTGGCGTGTTGGTCAGTGGTTTTGTTTGACTCACACTTGACCTTTATGGCTCAGAACTGAATGTAATTTTCAACTATACCTTGACGATCAAAATTAACATAATTTCCACTGTATTATTAAAGTCTTCTGATGGGGTACGTAAGACTCGATATGACTACTAGCAAGTTTCTGGTAGCAGCTCATGCATTTTTTCGGTTTCATAAAGTTATTTTCCTAAGTGTGACATCTCTGTCTGGACATTTTTGGTTTCATGTTTTCTACTTTGAACTGATGTATGTATTGATATGAAACAGCAGTTGCGATATCTGCGCTTTCATTTTTCTTTCTCAAGAGGAGCTGCTACTAGGCTTTTGCCTTGACCACATGCTGTGTTGTGGTGTAGATTTGAGCTGTACTCTCTGACCTGCTGAAGCACGGTACTGTCAGCCTTGTGCTGCCACACCCTTAATGTACAGAGCACTGTTACAACATCCTGTATTCTCCCTAAAAAACAACTGTTGTATTTCCCTCCTTATATGTAAGTACTAAAGAAAATACAATGCATAAACTTGGTCTTGTGTTTCTTTTTTTTATTGCTGCTATTTGACTTTTTACTTTGTATTAGAATGCTGTGTCCAAACAATAGTTGCCTAATGAGCCTACTGAGCTGTCTAGACATCTGCTAATTTATTTATAAAGACTAGTGTTGTTTGTTATGTAATCAACAGACAAAAATAAGTAAAGGTTCTTACCCAAACTGCTATTATTTTATAATTTGTAAAAATCAGAGCACAAGAATCACAGCGCACTCTGTTGGTACAGAGCCAAAGCCACATATTACATTTTGCGTGAAAATTTGTAAAGAGAAATGTATTTTAGGGGTATGTTTTTATTCATTGTTCAATAAAACAACAGTGACACTGGTATTTCATATCAACATGTACAGCTAGTTCCTATATGAATGCTTAAAAGCAAAGACAGAAATAAAAGAAAATTAACTGAGTATCTTTTTAAATACTGTACTTGCAGATACTCAGCAGACATTTGATCCATTTGCAAGCTGTTTAATTTTACACTCCTAGTCAGACAGGAAGCGGTCATACAGAAGCAAACAAACACAGAGCAGGAGTATCAACACAGTACCGTAAAGCAGGCAGAAAGTCAGGATATCAGGCGAGATTTGAAAACGGTCTAAGTCCTGGCAAGAGTTCGGGGCGTCAGGCAAGAATAAATGTAGAAATAAACAATCCAGGTAGGACTGTTCTCAGTTCGGCGTTCACCTTATAAAGCGCAAAGCCTGCAAAACCCAGCGCAGGCTTCCGCGAGGAGTTTGAGAAAAGCTGTCCGGGTAGCAACTAAAACTCTGGGGAAGGGCTGTTTCAGGAGGGGCGGCCTCGTCTAGGCCCCTCTTTCCTTTCGGCACATCAGCGGGCTTTAACAGAGACACATGGAATGTAGGTGAGATTATATTTTGGTTAGGTAAGGCAAGGCGAAAAGATACTTGGTCTGGTGGAACTCACAGTTTGACAGTTTGGCATAAAGCCGGTTCTGGATTAGGCGGCGTAACACCTGGCGTACTTGTTGGATGTGTTCTGTGAGAGTCTCTGAATTAATAAGGATGATGTCGATAAATACCATGACAAACTGGTTGAGCTCCTCCCGGAATACGTCATTTATGAGTGCTTAAAACACGGAGGGACTGTTGGAAAGGCCGAACGGCATCACTTAATATTCGTTGTGCCCAGAAGTCATGGAGAAGGCTGTTTTCCATTCGTCCCCTTTGCGGATCATAATAAGGTTGTAGGCACTTAGGAGGTCAAGCTTGGCGGTGTGGTGGTAGGTGAGTAGCACATTCCTTGCTAAAGGCCTCGCTCAGGTCATGGTATACGGTTGGCAAGGTGCTGAGGTCCTCTACCCAGGGTCTGGGTTTGTTGCAGGCAGCGGTTCTGACAGAGTGGTGACCATCTGGGGATACGACTTTCGGCCCAGGTAATGGTTGGGTTATGTAGCTCCAACCACATGGAAGTAAAGGAAGACATGTACGTTTAGCAAAGCCCTCGTCCAATGAAATTCACCTCTGCCCCCGAATCGATAAAACCTGTGGTGTTGATTTTATGCCACTTGGCTATTATGGTAACTGGTACAGTCATAGAATGTTCCTGATAACCAGTACTTACCCGTGCAGTCGAGGGTAGAGGAGGTCAGACTGGACAGTTGGCCCTGATGTGTCCAGGTTGGCCACAGTAAAGGCAGAGGTTCTCCCGCAACCTCTTGTTATGCTCCTCGTCGGTGAGGTGTGTTCTGCCGATCTGCATTGGTTCAGGGGTGTTGTGGCTGTAGGTTGAGGTGGATTAACGGGCAGGAAGGGGAGGACGTAAGTGGCCGGAACGCATCAGGTTGTTCACCTGGATGCCTTGCTCCATAAACTGTTCAAAGGATCTCCCTTCATCACGGCAGGCGAGTTCTGACTGCAACTCCTGCCTTAGGGCTTTACGGTAGAATGTCTTGAGAGGTTGAGAGGGCCATCCAGTCTGTGCAGCGAGGGTGCAGAACTTTAGGGTGAATTCAGCCGCCATGCTGGTCCCCTGTTTGAGGGACAGAATCTCGTTGCTGGGATCGAGGCCGTCGGTAGTGTGGTCGAACACCTTGCGAAACGGATTCAGAAACTGAGAGTAGCTCAGAAAGTTCATGCCTTGCCCCTCCCATAGTGCTGTGGCCCAGTCCAAGGCCCGTCCGACCAGTAATGAGCAGATCAGGGAGACTTTACTGTTTTCGTCAGAAAAAGCAGCCCGGTTGCCTGGTGATGTACAAACTGCACTGCATCAAGAATCCCTTACATTACCCCGTAAAGCCGTCATATTTCTCCTGGAGTGAAACTCGTGCCGCGGGGTTGGCATGCTGGGGTGTGGACGGGGGCTGGCTCGGGGGCATTGCCGGGACAACTGGAGCGAGAGCAAGGGCTTGAGTGAGAGCCACGACGGCCGTGCTGAGAGCCTGTATAGAAGTGTTCAACTTCTGCAAAAACTGACCCATGTCCTCAGATAGACGTGTTAACTTCTCCAGCTGTTGATGGTGAGTACGTAACAAAGCACCCTGCTGGGTGACTTCCTCGGTTAACTGAGAAACAGCCGCTGGATCAGGGGGTGGCGAAATTTTATGTAACAGAGACTCAGCAGACATTTGATCCATTTGCAAGCTGTTTAATTTTACACTCGTAGTCAGACAGGAAGCGGTCATACAGGGGCAAACAAACACAGAGCAGGAGCATCAACACAGTACCATAAAGCAGGCAGGAAGTCAGGGTATCAGGCGAGAATCGAAAACAGAATTCCAGGCAAGAGTTCGGGCGTCAGGCAAGAATCAATATAGAAATAAACAATCCAGGTAGGCGACGGGTAAACCAGAATAATCCTCAGGAAAACGCTTGCACTGTTCTCGGTTCGACGTTCGCCTTATAAAGCACAAAGCCTTTGAAACCCAGCATGGGCTTCCGCGAGGAGTTTAAGAAAAGCGGTCCGGGTAGAAACTAAAACTCCGGGGAAGGTTCCCGCTGATGGCGGTCGGACAGCGCCATAGAGGACCGCACGGTAACACAGATAATATTAATAAAATAGTAATCCATTTAAGGAGAGTACTTTTATGAGCATGTTTCTTAAAAATGCATCTTTGTAATAATTTGAAATAAATAACACACTAAAGCATATGTAAAGTAATTGCTATCATTTTAACTGCAGTGTTATATTGGATATTGTGAAGTTAAATAATGTTAATATGTTTTAACTTTATTTTATAGAGTCTGTTATACACTTATTTCAATGGATAAGGAGTTGGATTTGTAACCCAAAGGTTTTGAGAGTCGAGTCCCAGGTCCAGCAAGGATTGTAAGTGGTGGGGTGAGTGAATAACCAGCACTCTCCCTACCTTCAATACCACAACTGAGGTCAGACCCTTGAGCAAGGCACCAATCCCCCAACTGCTCCCCAGGCGCTGCAGCGATTGCTGCCCACTGCTCCGTGTGTGTATGGATAACCATACCTGGCCACAAGCCACTTAACTTTTTTATTAAAATTACAAAAAATTATGCATAATTGCAAGTAATAAACTATAAACAATTAATACAATTAAGCACATCTTTTAAATTACAGGATTCAACGTAACTAGAGGAAAATCTTTACAAAGCATTAAGCAAGGCAAGCTTTTTAATCAACATACTTTTCCGACAGGAATTCAACAGTTATTTGTAATACATATTCAGGTGCCTCAGAATGGCTTGTGCTTCAGATCATAGCTTTTATTTCCACCATTGCTTTTGCAATACCAGACTCACACATAACCACTCTAGAGGTTAGTTGAAGGTAAAATGAGAATAACAACCGCCTTCATGGCATCTGTGACTGCCTTTTAGGATGTACAGTCTGTTCTTAGACCTCCCATGGGAAATAATGTGGGTTTTGAACTGATGCAAAGACTTCCTTACTTACAGGTCTGTTATATTGAGCCGAAATGCGAGAAAAGAAGTGTTTCTGTTGCCTTGCATAAAACAACGCCTCTTTTGCACCTTCACTTTATGTACTCGTCCAATATGAGGCCTGTGTCAATGCGATATGTATCTCAGAGCTAAAACAGATTTTGAACTTTGTAAACTCTGTACATAAATAAAGTCACACTCATGTGCTCTTACACTGGTCAATTCTCTGCAAGGTATACAACCATTTGTCATCAGAGAAAAAAAGCTCTAAATCACAGTGCAGATCTATTGGTCTACAGGGAAAATTGTTAAAAAAAAAACGTCTTCAGCACACTAGTCTAATTGGTACCAAGAGTAAAGTGACGGCAGAAAAAAGCCAAGGTCTTCATTTAGAGACCAGTGGTACAAAGGTGACTGTAACTGAAAATTGATATTATTAAGCCGGAAAAGAGAAGTTTAGTATCACTCCCGAGGTATGTGCACAGAGGAAACAGCTAGCGGAGTAGCCTGTAATATAACCATGCAATGTTTCCAGACATTTCATCAGCTGGGAGTTGTCAGGAATGTCACCGCTTGAAGCCACTCATAATTAAAAGGTTGGGAGTTATCGCACATCACAGAGTTGCCAGCATTTGATGGAGTGCAGAGAGACGTTCATTTGGAATGCATCCTAATTGAAAGCTTTTATTGAAGAGATGAATTAAAATGAAAAATTAAAAAGAAACAAGTAAATACTGAAGAGTAATAGTCTTGTTTTAGTTCTGGGTGCCTGTGTATAAATCATTAGGATTTTAGTCCTGTGAATTCACCTGGTCCATGACTGTGTAAAGTTTGGTTTTTCAATTATGACAGAAACTCTAAGTACAGTAGTACTCTTTAACATTAATGCAATTTTTCAATCAGAGCTTTAGAGCAGCCCCAGGACTTGCTTCAGATTAACTTCAGAGGTTCTTTCAACACTTTTATTCAGTTTTTATAGTGTTCTGTAAGATTTTAACATAAATACAGCCTCTGGATTAATACAAATCTATGTCTCCTTACATAATTGCTCAGCAAATTACAAAGGTATCTCTTCAACCTTCCAACAAATCACCACTCACATTGCATTTACCAAAAGGTTATCACTTATAACAACTACAACAACCAGGTATTAGCATTACCATTTACAATTTGTAATGTCCAGGACCTCTAGACCTGGTTTTATAGACAGGGCTAAGCCAGGACTAGGCCATCTTTCAATTAGGACATTTAAGTCATTTTTATAAACATGCATTAGAAAAAAAGCATTACTGGTGTGCATCTTAAGACAAAACAAAGGAGGCTGTAGGCTGTACGGGGCAGAGTCACTGGTCGCCTCCAGGGTGGATCAATGAACCTTGGCGGGCCATGGCGGATTGGGAGCCTTGGGTGACCATGGCTGGTCAGGACATTTGGGAGGCCATGGCGGATCTGGATGTTCGGGAGGCTGTGGCTGATCAGGATACTCGGGAGGCCATGGTGAAATCCCCTCCCTACCCACCCCTTCCACGACCGTTACCCTTTTTACCTTTAATTTTCTTGGGGAATTCAACCGCCCCTAAGGGTCCAGGGTTGTGTGGGTGTCCACAGGGAGAAACGGGCTCTGGAGGGCGCTCATGCAGCGCAGACTCTGGGGCTGGAATCGGGATCGGCACTTCCGTCTGAAACTCTGGAACAGGGTTTGAGATCGGCTCTTCCGGCCGTAAACTATGAACTGGATTCAGGAACAGCTCTCCTGGTCGTAATTCAGGTAACAGGAATCGGGAACGGTTCTCCTTGCTGTAAACTATGAACTGGATTCAGAAACAGCTCTCCCGGCTCTGATTAGGGAACTGGGATCGGGATCACAAGGAGTGAGCCCGTTGAGGAGGCATAGGAGGATTTCCTCCGAAGTAATTATTCTCCTAAGTCTGTTATGGTCAGTCTTTCTGTCACGCGGAGACTCACACATCATGACATGAGACACGGATCTTGCAGATTAACTGGAACTTTTAATAATCAAAGTAAACTTGTGACAAAATACACACAGTACAATCAGGACGAAACAAAGGACACCTGGGGAAGACAGCTGGGAGGACATCAACTAATAATTACATAGACACAAGAAATACCAAATATGGGCAAGGGCGGACACATGGGGAGTAAAACACAAAGCATACCACAACACAGAGTCTGAAAGGGATAGTGTTCAAGTTATAGTTTAAAGCAGTGGTTTTCAAACCGGTACAAGCACCCCTTCCCTGCACATTTTGCATGTCTCCCTTATCAGACACACCTGATTCAGGTCATCAGCTCATTAGCAGAGACTGCAAGACATGCAGTCAAGGGAGAGGGAGACATGCAAAATGTGCAGGGAAGGGGTGCTTGTAGGACCGGTTTGAAAACCACTGATATAGATAAACGATATTTTAACATAAAAAATTCCCAACAAAATATGTGAATGCAGATGTTTCAAGCTAAACAAGATTGATGTTGCTTTTTCGAAACGCAAAAAAAAAAAAAAAGTATGTGCTGCATTCTCAGTATGACGTCAAAGGGCACTAAAGTGACCGATAGAGCAAACTGTATTCTACGGTGACTTTATTATGATAGGACAGATTACAGCTGGCAGGATTTGAGGTGGGAGAGAGATGAGGGCAGGATTGGGAAAGGTCTTTGAGTCTGTAGCGCAATAGCGCTGTATGTCTGCATGCTGCCCACAAGGCTACATTTTTTAAGATTTATTTTGAATGTAGTATGCCTTAGTTTGACAGAAGTTGACAGAAAGCGAAGTGAGAGAGGCGGGGACGGGCATGGGATAGGAAAACACTTATGGAACCCCAGATTTCCAATTTGCTTGCGGTCACATGCTTGCATGCTGGCCTACAACGACATTTGTTTTTCCTTACTTGATCAACTCTTTGGATTCCAGTGGTGGAAAGACAATGGTCAGAGTACTGTCTGGCTCTCTTTTCATGTCCAACTCTGGCTTTCGGACCAGAATAGGTGGCGCCGTTCGTGCGACGAGCTTGTGTTTGGGCCCACCATCGCTGCTTTCTTGGCAGGTGATTCTGAACTCGTAGGTGGTGTTGGGTCGCAAGCTAGTGATGAGAGCTTTGGTCATCCTAGCGTCAATGTCAACCTTCTGCCGGTTGTACTCAATCTGTGGACCAAAGTGCATCGATAAATTGTTTAAGAACATCCTGGCAATAAGATTGACATTTAACGAACAAATTATCAGGATTCTTTAGCTTGCTTACCATGCAGCGGTACGGGAAGCGGCTATCAGAAAATTTCCAGGTCAGCAGTACCGTGGTTTTGGTGGCCAGCTTCACGGTGAAGTTCTTAGGAACATCTGTCCAGAGGTGAACGGAGAAAACAAATTGAGAAAGACACTTTAGAAATGGAAAAAGCCAGACAAGGCTGAAGGGAAAGAAGGCTGACAGAGTGTTCACTGCTTGCGACCAGTTTTTCCCCAAAGGAGAGGGGCTTTGGTCCCTCTGAGTGAGCAGTGTGTGGCGTTAGCTGTGAAGGGGAGGGGGGAGGCGCTCAGTTGGGACAAACAGCACGCTAGACTGGACTGGTGAACACAGAACCACAGGATTGCACAGTACTCTGCCTGCCCTGGCCCGGCAGTGCCCAACAAGAACATTTGGCAAGCAGCTCCTATAATCCCCCCTGAACGATTCCAGAATAGCTGAACCCACATTATGTTTGAGTAACCCACTGCTGCGTGCTCTCGAATTTGGATAGGCACTGCCGTGGCAGAAAGCCTGACAGGAATGAGGACAAACCCCAAACACAGTTGTCATGCCCACACTTGTTAGCAGTGCATCATGGGACGCCATGCTGCAAACCATCCCAGTGTGGGAGAGGGGGAAAGGTGAGTACAGAAAAGAGGAACCGTTAAACCAAACAACGAAAAATGCAGAAGAAAACCCAAACAAAGTAAACAAATGTGCCTGATTCGCTTCAGATCTAGGATCTCCTTGACGTGGATCTCGCCTACCTTGGAATACTAGGGGAGTTTTGTGATTGGATGAGTGAATGTGCTGGGCGTGTCTGACCAATCGGCACTTACCTCGCAAAAATTGACGCTCCTCCCCTTTCAAAACTGACTGACTTTAACTTACTGACTTATTTTACCTTGTTGTGGGGGAGGGTGTTAGTGAGGTATGTGGCTCCCAGAGAACTTTATATAATCGGGTGTAGGTGCTTGCATTGTAGAGGTTTGTCCCTTGAGGCGGGGAAATGAGCAACCCGTACCTGCTTCGTAGGCCACGGTTCGATACTGGATCGGTGGGCTGTAGGGCCCTGGACCTACACTGGTGTGCGCTCGAATTTTCACATCATACACTGCGTTGGGCCTCAGGCTGTTGAGGGTGTAGCTGTTCTCACTTGCCGGCAGATGCAGTTCCTTTGGTCCACCGGCTGTTCCGGCCTCTTGGTAAGCCAGTGTGTATTCTGTTATAGCGCCGTTGCGCTCCGCTAGCACAGGAGGCAACCAGGCAAATTGGAGTGAGCAGCAGGTAATGTTAGGCCCTTCCATTATTTGGGGATAACCCCGAGGAACCTCCTCTGGGACTTTTAGTTCTCGGGTAGCCTCTTCGCCAAATCCCGATCTGGACTTTGCAGACACTTTGATAATGTACGTTGCCCCCCGGTGGATATTGCTAATGGAATATTCCAGCTCCTGAGGGCCAAACTCCAATGTGGCCAGGGGGCTCACATCCTTTCGGCCGAACTGTAGCCGATAGCCTTGCACCTCAAGACCTGGAGCGACGAAATCTGGGGGTTGCCAGCGCACTAATGCTGTAGTCTCTGAGTTTTGGTTGACAGAGAGAAAAGGAGGCCCAGGCACTGTAAAGAGAGAGAAAGAAGGACATTACATTCAATTCAAATGAACCGTATCTCACTTAAGTCTGCTACAACATAACTAGGTGTATTTTCATCCTGGTACTCCCTACTAAAGAAAAACCATCTAAAATGACTTTAAAGGGATTTATTACAAACCTAGTTCCTGTAAAGTGCTATTATATAAGCATATGTACTATCCCCAAAGGCACTAATAGCACATATACTCCTTACTCCAAATTTTACTCAGAAAGGCTGCGGGTCAGCACAACCTGTTTTGAAAAAACTATAAATATATATAATATATACAGTAGCTATAAGGGAATAGATGGTTGTCGAATAGATCACTGGAAGAGAGATGGTGGGTTAACAGCCGTATGATAGAGAAGGAGAGCACAAGAAGAGACATGAGGACAAATGACTGCTGTAAAAAAAGGAAGTGCTGATGAAGGTGACGAGGAAACGGCGCAATCTGCCGCAGCGAGAGGACAACGAGGGTCAGAGACACTGTGATTGTGGCTCGCTTCTCCTCGCCAACGGCACTCCAGTCCACTCCACTGGACGACACACAATCCTCTCCACAGGACCACAGGCACGTTTCCCATTAGGCCTTGCATTAACGGCCACTGTTGACCCACAGCCACTGATTAAGATAGGATTGCGTTTCACACTCACGTCCTCCCCCTCTTTTCTACGTCCCTTTCTCTCTCTATGTCCTTCTCATCTCCAGTGGAGGAGAAGCCGCTACGAAAACGAAGAACAAAATAAAATAACCTTCAGCTAACACGCAATTAACCTGCCGACAGGACTTACAGTGAGTTATATTAAGCGTATAAAGCACGACTGCCAGCTGACATGACTTAGCCCAGAGAAAAGTGCAGCGCTGCATTCTGGGCTGAACTGATATCAAATATACAAAAGACAAGGGCAAAACCAACCAAATATGTCTGAATATAATCGTCCGACTAAATGTCCTCAGCCCAGGATAACAAAAAGGTCAAAGTAATTAACAGACTTTAAGTTTTCTACAATACATAAGAAATTAATCAAAGTAACATTCCATGAATGACTATGTTTGTAGTGATTTTAATATAAGTAGAAAGTTAGATACAAAAACAGATACGAATATACAATTAAATTAAATCTTCTACCAAGTGCTCAGCTATCTGTTTATAGTTTTATGGATATATACCAACTTTGTTAGACAGCTGATCCAATCTAATTCTAGAGCTGGAACTATACGATAGATAAAAATAATGGCAGTTTGTAATCCCATAATCCAAAAACCTACAGAAATTCAACTCCATGCCACAGTATCCTGGCGTCGGACGATAGTAGACAAGAACCTCCAGAGACCAACAAGGAGCTTCACTCTTCACAATCAGGACTGGAGCAAGTGGCCCTAAGTGGACCAATTAATTGAAGAGAATAACCACAGTGCCGGGAGGATTGTGAGTCATCCAGACTCTCTGTTCCCTGAGCCGTGGCGGCCGTCCAAGCGGACACTCGTGAAGAACACCTCCAGCCCCTGCATTAGCATGCAATCTGCTCATCTCCCACAAGGATGAAGGGAGACAGGAGGAAATTAAAAAAAGGAAGGCTTGCACTTGATCGGAATCTGGCCTACCGATGCCCAAACTTAAAGATGTGAAGGTTTGTGGTTAAAGCATGCGAATGATAAGACGCATTAGCAAAGGGTTTGACAGCATGCACATCAATCAGTCCATCGGCTCTGAAACGAGAACAGAATCAATCATTCCTGTGTCATTCCTCCTGGACAACAGGCAGCATCAATTAGATCGATACAAGGACATCTGCTTTGAGATCAAGGTGCGGGAAACCGATAATGCAGCTCTTTGAACGCAGCATTAATAATGTTTGCCAATATGGTTGACGTGTGCTAAAACATGATACAAAAAACAGCAGAAATTGTTATTTTTGGTACTATTTATGAATGATTGAAATACAAGCATAGCTTATATTCATATTTTAAATAGTTTTTTATATGTGACTCTGGACCTTAAGTGGCATGGGTATATTTGTAGCAATTGCCAATTTTGTTTTATTTTATCCCAAAAATCATTAGGATATTAAGTAAAGATCACGTGTCATGAACATAATTTGTCATTTTCCTACCATAATATATCAAAACAATAAAGCAAGTTTTCAAACAATGTATAAATCTCAGTTTTGAAAAGCTGACACGTATTTTGTGGTCACATTTGAATTTTTTAAAATTTTTATTCATTTTGTTAATAATTCTGTAATTCTTAAATTAAAAATATAGTTTCTTTTCATTTTTTTGTAATGTAAATATTTTATTTTTAAATGATGCCCTGAATATTTTAATTTTTTTTTTAGGTTTTCCAACATAACTTTAAAAATAATTTTGGCCTTTTTTGTTCACATGTAAATTTTTATAAATTGTTATAAAATTGTTATAAATTGTTATATTAGTACTTAAACAAAAAATAAGAAATGCTGCCTTGGCACCAAGCTGATACGGTTTTTTTTTTCAGTTGATTTTTTATTTAACAGTAAGAAGGCTAATTTTCAGCACTAAAAATACTACTGCTCACTCCAGCGCACATTATTTTGTTGCATGCAACTGGAAAGACGTCTTGGCGTGACCGCAGAGCCTGACTGACGGGCTTCACGCTTCCGAGTCTCGGTTCTGAAGTGTATCTCCGACGTGCAGAATGGCAGCTCGGGGACGGCCGGCTCTCTCAGATGACAGGCGGCCTTGTGGAAGGTTCGGGGTTTGAAAGGGGCGGGTCGGCCCTTATCAATACAATAAGGCAGGGGCTTAAGTTGTCTGACAGCATTATGTAGCAGAAATGAGGCATGAAAGTGCCCCAGAGTGGCTCCTCTGAGCCCCATTGGTCAAGCTTCCCCTCTGTTCTGGCACATGAAAGAGGGCGATGCTGCTTCTTTAAGTAGGGCTGAGTCTGCCCTTGTTTATTTATTTATTTCTTTTGTCTGCTGTAAGCGTTTCGCCACACTTTCGGAGGCGGGAAGCGCAGGGACATCCTTCCTTTGACTGCGTGAGTGAGAGGGAGAGAGAAAGGCGGTAAGAATGACATGCATATATGGCGCCGCTGTCACACTTGACACCTGCGATCGGCACACCTGTCTCGTCAGCGGCAGGAGCTTGAGCGCTAACTGCAGAGGACGACCGACTACGCATATGTGGCTAGTGAATATATCTTACAAAATTTGAAACTGCCAAAAGGTCGTAAACTAGAAATGCACAAAACAGACTAGTTAGAGGAAGGTCAGGTGACAATCTTACCAAAACACATAGTATTAGCATGATGGTAGTGTCCAAAACTCACTAGCATGGTATTTACTTTACCGGCACGTTGAAGTAAGGCCAGCCTGATCATTCTTACACTAGGAATGTATAAAACAACATATTTATTTGGCTTGCAGAAGTGACAAATCAGACAGTGAGTGCCATGTTTACTCACTTTAAATGGCATCAGACTATTACCATTTCCTGCACAGTTAGCCTAACATAATGCTAATGCTAAAAGTCCCAAAAATGCAATGCTAAGGACACAACCAAATGATCTACCTACGTAGACCAACAATTAGGAACACTTTGAGTCTGATAATGTCTTAAAATACAACATTTGAAAAATGCTACATTAGCACGCTAGTTTACTAGTACGCACTAGAGAGGCCGAATTAGTTAACCACACGCTTGTAAATTAGCATGCTAAAAATAAGCAAACCAGCGTGCTAATGTAGCATTTTTCAAATGTTTTATTTTTTACTCAAACTTTAGCCCTTCCCGCAAACTAAACTTTGTGACAGAAGCAGGCCTAAGCGCTAATGCAGCTATACATTCCCTTATAGCTTTTATGTACTCCAGACACACTATGTAGGCCATGTTTGTTTTTTTTCTTATTCGATTGAAGTCCCTTAAGGTTCATTTTGCTCCTGTAGCTCATAACACCTGGCCTGCGGTGCTCTGGAGCTCGGCTAATGATAACGTCATTATTACCGACCTGCTCCTTTAGTCAGCACCAGCTTGGGTTTGCTGCGGGCTCCGTCTCCTTTGGTGGTGTAGGCTGCCACGGTGATGGAGTACGTGGTGTCAGGCTGCAGGCCCCCGATGACCATCTCCTGTGGTTAATGGACACAAAGAGGGAAGTTAGCACTATGTTAGGGAACTGAATTTTTTTTAAAGACTTTACTACATGTCACCCGCACTGGCCCGGCGTCACTTTCCCCTCTTTTCAATGTCACGGCCTGCAATCGGTTCTATTCTGTCTTTTTTTAAAATGATACATTAAACGTATATAGCAGAAATATAATAAATGTATCAATGAATTATACACACACACACATACATTAGTGCTGCCAAATGATTAATTGCTAATTTTCCATGATTAATCGCATACAACATAAAAGTTTTTGTCTAATAATATAGGTCTGTGTATATATGGATGCGATTAATCATGATTAATCGTATGACAGCAATAATATATAAATATATATACATACATAACATTTCTAAATGTTTTTACATTTTAGAGATGTTCCAATAAATAATATATAATTCTCTCTCTCTCTCTCTATGTATACATATACATATATATTCATTTCTACAGCAGGGTGGATCATTATTATTGGCCTTTAGCGTGTCATCCAGCATGACCAGGTTATAGATTACAATTCCTGCTCATCTACGACACATGCCTGTGAATTAATTCAACAGAGAGCCTGAGCAAACAGGCCGTCAGTATAATGAATTTCTCTCTGGGTCGGCCGGTAAGCTGTGCGCACACACACCCTCCTGACGCCCTCCTATTTTCCAATATTTCACGTAAAAGCGAGTGAGCTTTGATCAGCGCGCATGACGGAGAGGAAATTAATGCCAAGCGCTCGCAGAGAAAAAAGCAACTGCGGGTCCCGCGGCTTACAGAGAATTGAGCTTCACATCAAACCAGTTCAAGATATTCATGCAATTTTTGGGTTACACAAATGATCTATTTATAAAAATAAATAACGACAACACTGCATATCTCATTTCTTCAAAAGGTCGCTTTAATTTAGCAGTTTTTTTGTTTTGTTTGTACTTTACTTAATGCACAACATCACAGCACAAAACACACTCTTTCATGCCAGGCATAAAGGAACCCTGATGTTACATCATTCCCCCTGTGCACCATTAATCATTTTCAATCACCACCAAAAACACACACACAATAGACATGAGGTTGCATTCGTTTTCTCTCTCTGACAAAAATCATTTCATTATAAGAATCTCGTAACACAAAAACACTTTCTCTTCAACATGTCTATCTATATGTATCAACATGCAATAAAAATACTTTAATAGCCCGGGGTTATGCCTTTCATAGACCCCTTCTTTTTTCTTACTTTTTCTAACTTTAAAAGTCGGTTACAAAAATATTTCTTCCTTGATGAGACTCTGAACCAGCTGGACTTGAAAGGAACACGTTTTTCTTCCAGTCTACCAATTTGTACAAAGTTCCTGAGATATCATGCCCTAAACTTTCTGGATATCTGAGCGAAAAATGAAAATCTACATGAAATATTTACACACCTCAATTCATTATAACAAATCTTGCAATGCAATCCAATGCAAAAAAAGCTGTGTGATTTTAACATCCATGCACAACCAATTTTAGAAGCCAGTTTAGAAAAAAATTCTACCATGTTGGCTCTTTGAACCACTAAGACTTGAAGGGAACACATTTTTCCACAAATCTAGCTAGTTCCTGTCTGAACATGGCTTCTCGGACATTAAAATCAACAGTGTTTATGGCTTGTCACCAATAAAAAGCCAGAGTTTCTGCCTATAAACACGCTCAATGGCCGAGATACAAAGCGGGTCTGATGTAACATCACAGGTTCTCACATCACACCGAACGCTCGCCGACAGCCATACTCACGTATTCAGCTGTGTCGTCCATTTCCCACTAACATCCCCCACCCGGGAGGAGAAAGAGGGAGGGCAGTTTGAAAGAGAGGAAAAAGACAGACAGAAAGAAAGAGAGGAAAGCGTAAGACGAAACAAGGTAAAAGTGCCAAGGAAATGGAGTGTTTTAAAGTAGGTCAGTGTGGATTAGGGTGAAAAAAAAATGGTGAAGATTGAAGACGAGGCAGGAAATTGAGTGGCCGCTGCTATCTGAGCATGTCATTCCTGCAGTTTTCATTTAGAAAGAGCACAAAAAGGCTGTTTGGGAATGTAATGTCAGATCACAACAGCGATTCTTGTCTTGTGTGATGCAAATTTAATTTTGGGATATCTCAGCTCAACCCCAAACACGTATTTTGAAAAACCTTCACATTAATGTGCAAGGAATATTTTTAAACTAAACTTGTGACTAAAAGAGAAAACAAGTACTGAGGTATTCATATTCCCGCACTACGAATCAGTATTTCATGAAAAAACCTTGTGTACAGAACAAACATTATTGAATCGTGACCCAGATATTGATATAATATCAGCCGATTCCCACGCAGCTGACAACTGTAAATGATTCTGTCATAAACATAAGCGGGATCAATTCAAAGCTTTAGTCACGGTTTGTTCAGAGCTGTGAGGAGAATAAGGAGCATGGTATCTGTAATTTCACTGCTGTTTTCATGACAGAAGCTTGTATTAGAATTTTAGCTTGCAGCCAGAGGCGCTTGCTTGCTTTTTCTTCTTTCTTTCTTTCTTTCTTTCTCTTGTGCTTTTAAATCACGTCTGAATTGTGACCGCAGTGCTCAAGTGCCTCAAGTTTTTGTGGAGCTCTCGGGGCGCTCAATACGGCAGACATAATCAGCTTTTGTTGACTTTATCTATGACACTAGAGCCTTAGAGGTTAAACTTATTAGAGGTTCGACTAAACCGTGTAATTCTAATGGCTGATAAGATGTTTGGGACTGCTTGTGGAAAGCGTTCTATAAAAGAACGTCACAGATTCAAGTATTTATAAAAATGCAGTGGCCAGGAGTGTGTTAAATACTTGCAAGATTTGGAGTTGCATTAGCTGCAACAGTCTCCTAAAAATAGATATTGACCAAGTGCCTGTACTCTCTTGATAACGTTCAGGAAATGGTAATATGTAGCAGCGTGCCATCGTTGCGTTACCATACCTGTGCATCGGCCAGCATGACGTCCTTGATGAGAGGCAGGCCGCGGGATTCGCCGTTCTCGACACGGACATAGTGCACCTGGTATCCGCGGATCTGCCCGTGCTGTTTCCCTGGCAATAGGGAGCGCCACATCACCTTGATGGCAGTGGAGTTCAGCACCTCGACCTCCACGCGCCGAGGGGGGGCCCCGGGCACTGCGATGGGAAAACATGACATGCTATGAGGTATTGAGATGAACATATTATCATTAAAACTACCTTTTGGTGGTTCTTGCCTGTGCAAAACTCGGTGTTTCTTCTTGAGTTACTTACCTAATTATTGTTCATATAGAAGCAATAAGAAAGCTTATATCTATGTTTGTGCATGCACTTTTTCCATGACTTACTTTGCTACTACCACTCGATTGTCTAGAATTTTTTCTCTATTTAACAAGTTTAAAGGTAGATGAGACTCTGATCCACATAGACTTGAAGAAAACGTGTAGTCCAAAATGCAGCCGCAAGAGTCCTTACCAGGACAAGAAAATATGATTATATTACCCCAATTTTAAAGTCTCTGCACTGGCTGCCTATTAGATTCCGCATCAGCTATAAAACATCACTTCTTACCTATAGGGCACTTAATGATTTAGCTCCCGAGTACCTAACTAGTCTTCTAAGGGTGTACTAACACTAGGCACTTTGAACCGTGCCCGAGCGCGTTTGACCACCAAAGCGTGGTTCGTTTGACTAATGTGAGTGCTCCGAAACGTGCCCGGGCGCGGTACGTTTAGCTGGCCCTGGCCCGGTTGGAAG
>JAUCMT010000053.1:979431-1002300 GCA_032357475.1 Enteromius thamalakanensis
CACCGGCATTTCTTTAGTAATGTTTGCACTTTTCAGCGCCGAAAGCGGACCTTTTCACTGACGTAATGACGCAGTTATGTGCACTTGCTAGCCTGTTCCATTTACGTGTTCTCCGAATGCTTAAGAGGAGCCTCGCCTAGCGTCTGAAGGAAGTGACTTGGAAGGACCAGTCCTGCCAAGGAAGTATCCTTGACATTGAGAAACACCCACGGTTAGGACTAGGGCTGGGCGATATATTATGCGCATCTCGATTAGCGCTAAATCTCCATCAGCTGTTCAGGCCTTCTGTAGAAGTTCCAGGGCTGTTTCTTTGTTTTTCTAATAGTACAAACCATTCGGTTCACTCTTGATTGCATCCGAGGCAGAATCACAATGTAAATTCATCCGATTGAAGCTACTATTTCATGTTTAATTCAATGTGTTACTGAAGTTTAGTTTTCTTATTTCAGATTCAAAGGTAATTCGATTCAATTCAGATTAAAACAAATATTGGTATCTTATACAGTGTTGTTTCTCAGTTAAATGTCTCTTTTAGAAAACTTTCAGCTAGAAAAGAAAATTTGAAGTTACCATCCTCGTCCGTGCGGCACAGCTGCGGCTCGCTCTCGGGGCCTGGACCCACGCTGGTGGAGGCCGCCACGGTGACTCGGTACAAGGTCCATTTCTCCAGCCGCTGTAGCAGGATCTGATTGGAGCTGGGGGGCACCGCTGGCTCCTCCACAGGCTCTGTGCTGACCTCGGCCACGGCCCCCACCACAGTGTAGCGCACTATGTACCCCGCCAGCACCCCGTTCTGGCTCTCTGCCGGCGGAGGGCGCCAACTTACCAGCAGGGTGGTGGAGCTGGAGCTGGAGCACTTAATGTCTTGAGGGGGGGCAGAGGGCTCTGCTCAGGTTTGGGAAAGGGGGAGAGGAGGGGGTGGAAAACAAAAAACGAAAAGATGGGAAAGAGAAAAAGAAAATGATAAAAGGGAAAAACCAAATGAAAAAAACAAGCAGAGACATACTAAAACATAAGAAAACAAAACAAAAAAACAAACATAAAGGGCAAATGCAAACAGAAGAGCTTGGTTTTGAAGGGGTGTTTGGCATGCATGCATAAATATGAAGCATGAAGGTTTAACTTTGGCTTGATTTCTGTGTCACAGATCTGGAAGTAACACCACAGATGTTGGGCGTAAGATACAGCAGTTTATCCAACTTTAACCGGCTGTACGCGAGCCAAAGATTTAGCCCATATTTCACAGCAAATACCCTGGGCTCTCAGGATATATTTCCACCATGAGGGGAAAATAGATCACATTATTTGCATCTGAATGAAGGCCATTCATTGCCGTATTTCGCGGTGTTTTTGTCAGGTACTTTCCCTCACACGTATCAGAAATTACAACGTCTGTGCCGTTCTAAATCAATATAAAAGTCTGGTTTTAAATGCACAGAGTCTCTGCTTACTGAATGCTCGCACATATGAAAGCATTATACCATTCAGAGCGCCGTAACATTTATCTCCATTGTAAAATCGAGCATTAAAAGTTACTGTGTCGCGCTGATCCCTGAAGCCATAAGTAACACAAATGAATGAGGGGGAAACGGACAGACGGGGAAAAAAAAACAGATTTGTGACTAAAACTCAAATGGATGAGCACCATCGTTGGAAAACAAAACAAAATCATTCAAGACGGATTACAGGAAAATGAAGAAAACTCTCTGCGAAATAATGGCTGGAAAGAAAATGTTAGGAATGTCAACTCAGAGGAATCATGGAAAGCCACCAAGCTTCGAACAGAAAGTAAGACCATTAAAAACATCAAAAACCAAAAGGAAACCAAAAAACACAAAGCATTTTCCTGTACATTATACGTACCTGACATCTTCAAACACTAACTTTTAAAGACTTTCTTACCGCAAGCACCCGATTCCAGGGAGGCTATGTTTCCCCAGAGTCGGTTGGGTTCGGCCCTCTCCCTCTACTGTCGAGCTCACCCAATACAGCTCAATTCCAATTATTCACATTCATTTAGCCCAGGCCATTGGTGTAGTCCAATAATGTGGATGTTTTTGTGATCGGAGGGAGAGAGCTTTCCCTGTGCTTTCATCAGTCTGCACTATTCACTGTTTACACTAGCCCGAGGGTCCACAAGACTGAGATCAGAGTGCTAGCACCTCACTAACACCCAACCATTCATATCCACGTTATATAATCCAGCCCAATTCAACCCATCAGCAGCCCACTTGTGCTTTTGTTTGAGAAACGGTTAACCGATTTCTCCCGTCACCAGCCAGCTTTCATCACAGGTGTCCCAGAGTTCAGTGAGCGACATTATTCAGAGCCCTGTTTATTCACCAAATGGGCTTATTGGATTAAAGTTTTATTGGATTTTCATCTTCCGTTTGAAGATATATTCTGAAGATGTACTTCCTCTCTTCAAGAGTATTTGCGTTCAGTTCTAGTAAATCGACCTGGTTTGAGTGTGGCAAGAAACTTTGGTATCTGGGAATTGCAGAACTACCTGAAGGTTCAGTCTGACGATTCTGGGAATGTATTACACATAAAACCCAACAAAGCCTTGAACTTCAGAGTTCAAAAAGAAATGACTATTGAAAAAAGAGTTGAGCCTGAACATCAAAATCCAAAAGGTGTTAAAAAAACAAAACAAAAACACTTATTACTTATTAATGCACTAGCAATTGGGAGGTGAAAACCTTAGATATGTTTGGAAAAGGTTGGAATTATGTTACTTAACTTCTATGAGAGCAACAATCAATTGAAACGATTGTGGACCTCCAAGTTAAAATCACTCTTCAAAACTAAGAGTTGTGCCATAAAACCAAAATTGAAAGGTTTACTGGAGATTTAGAATTAGTTTGCAAGCTGGCAACCGATTAAACTGACCAAAGATGAAGACCAGTGCAGAAACCCTTGCCCCCAGTTTGTGGACCCTCTTATGTTTGAAACCTTAGCATCACTCAATAGCCATTGACTCTTAAGCGCATTTCCCACTGGCACCCATTTGGTCGAGGCAGGAGTGTCTATCTCCACTAACCCTCGAAAGTTTGGACATATCCTCCAATGAATTGTAGGGTGAGCGGAGTACTCTCTGCTGGACCATTGCAGGGGCTCGTAACTGTGGTCTGACCCACAAACAGTGACCTGACTGGGCATCAACTGAACAGCACGTACCAAAAAGGAAACAAACACAATACACTTTTCTTTCGCGCCTTCACCAGGAAGTCCAGTCTGCCACTTGGTGCTCAAAACGTATACATATAGAGGTAATCAATGTATCTGGCTTAAACGTCTTAGGAGCTCTTTCCAGCTTGTGCAAAGTTGTTGAGGGATCCAAACCAATTCCGCTGGTGTATATGACAGCTCTGCACCTCAAGGTCACTATACGACTACATGGACGCTACGTCAAGTAGGTAATGAGAGCGACTTCTGAAACGTGACGTGGCAGACTGGGCTTTCTTCAGAAGGGCGGTCACTTACCTCACAGGAATCCACACTGTAATGTTTGTTTATGTGTTAGGTTGTGGGGCATTTGTGCTAAATCGCTTCTAACTGTCCAAGCTTGTCGCCTCCCTGACCCTGTTATGGGTAAATCTGCACTACTTTAGTATATGCTCGAGGGAAGATGTCGGCAGATGTAGTGAACCACGTCTCCCATCTGTGTGATACCCTGCGGGACAAAGCGGGGTCCCTTCCCGCCGGAATACTTACTCTCACCTTTAGTTTAATGGCTTTGCTCTGGCAATGCTAAGTGCTGCTGCTGCATGTAAACTTAACTCTGATAGCAAAAGCAAAAAAATAAAGAGAGCTGTGTTCGAGTAAAACCAAACCAACATGAAATTAAATTGTCTTAACTGTGTACTAAATAGAAATAAATTAAAACCAGGTGACGTCAAGCCGGAGAAGGTGAGCTTTAGTTTCATTTCAGGAGACCAATTGAAACAGAAGAGCTAGAAAATAAAAGGGAGGTAGAAAGTGCACCGCATTGTTTCAGAATACAGTAAATGAAGACACCAACAGCAGGACAGACACGTAGAGATGGAACAGAAGGGAGACACACACAGCGTACGACATGCCAGAGGTCAAAGGATGCATTAACAGAGCGCCCCCCGGGGGTAATGGGAGGAAATACATGCACTCAGTGCTCGCACTCTCACGCTCAGGTGTAACGTTGTGTGTCAATGCAGCAGGTTCACTGCATCCCAGCACCCACTCAACCAAACCCCATCCCACCCATTCTGCACAGGTAGAAACAGAAGATGAGGTAAAAATGGTCCACGTTCACTGCCATGGCTTTCTAGCATCTTCCACCCACTGTAAGAGTATCCAAGACTGAAGAAACTAATCTAGAAAAAGGAACCTCTAAACAAAAGGAGCATCATGAAAACAAAATACATACATTTTTTCACAGAAAAGTTTATCTAGTTCATCAAAATGTAATAAATTGCTCACCTCGGAGGCAACATTTGCCTTATTTTTCAATTCCAATTTTACAATCAGTTGTTGATTGAAAAAGTTTTTCTCCCATTTCACCAAGAAACACACCAGATTACAGAAGTAAAATGGTTTTTGAATACCATGTTCAGGCTTAACACTAAAAACATGCTAATCTAAGATCAGTTAGGAATTATTTTTTGAAGGTGCACATACACCCCCCCCCCCCTCCCTTCCTCGGTATCATCATGCAGAAATGCCTTATTCACAAATGCATTTGTCACCCACTATTCATTTACTCTGAAGCTGAAAAGGTTGTGCCCGCTAAAAAGGATTTTAAATCGCAACTGAAATGTCTCTTAGCTTGGTATGAAAGACAATGAAAATAAAAGTAGATGCATTTCCACTCATGCTCTCAGACTCCTGAGCCCCTTTTTTGTACAAGCTGAACACAAGTAACTGCAATTTTTTTAGCACAGGGCACATGCCAGCTGCAAGGTTCCCCACAAGCACTGATGATTTCATGTACTGAATCATGATGCGACTCAGCAAGGGTGTATTTTTAGGCTGGAGGCTTGAATAATTCAGCCATTCTTCCAGAGTAAATGCTGACTACCTGCAGGCGCCAGCGGCCACTGACTGCGCGGCTTTCAGTAATACACAGTGAGGGACTAGATGTGGTGGAAAGCCATGGCAGACCCCAGAGTCAATAATATTTTGTGCGCTTCAGTCGCATGGGAGGAAAAAAGTGCATTTGCTGTTGACACATGAAAAAGAAATACGAACACAGAAGAAAGAAGGGAGCGCGCAGGGGAGCCGAACGGCACACTTGCTGCAGATCAATCAACCCACATTGATTTGTTTGTTTCACATGTAGGAAAGTCTCTGAAGTACATAACTGTGACATAGAGAAAACCCAGATGAAAGAATAACCAAACAAAAAAGAAAAAGTAGTGCACGTGACACAATCCATTAAACTTAACAACACAGGTCATTTAAAAATTTAAGTTTAAAATAAATACTGTTCAAAACATCAAAGTAAGAGGTTCTCGCTCATGAAACGCAAGCAGAACTAATCGCGCGTATGACTATTCTTACATAGACTAGCGATTTACATAACAACGTTTTCACGAACAATTTAAACAAATTTGTTCTGCTTGTTTTTATCGTCTTCTTAAAAACACGTTCTAAACATGCACAGAAAGAAATTATTCAAGAGCTTTGCCGTGTCATTTGGAAAAAATAACATCACCTATGCAGCCTGCATGTAGCAAAACTGGCTTCTGGCTCAAAGGTGATGATGTTTTGCGCAATTTAGATGCATAAACAAACACAACGGAAAAAAACCCAAAGCCAGAACACCTGTCGTAAACCTGGGACCAGACAAGTGTCCTTTCTTTAACACATATCTACTGCAGACACAAGCACAGCATTATCATTCACTCTTGACATTTCCAGAGTCGATAAACAATATTGCTGGGAAACAAGGGCGAAGGTTATAATGGCCCTATCAGACAGTGTTGTTGTATCCAACCCCATCGAAAGCCTAAAACAGCCATTATGTCTTGGCATTTCTCAATCAAAATACAATGTTAGACCCCCCCAACCCTTCATTCGAGACCTTAGGAAAGGAAATGGGCTACATACTGGCTTGGGATGTCCTTTGTGATATTTCGTTGGTGAAGGCTCCAATGCCTTTGTTGGAGACGGCAGCCAGAGAAAAGTAGTACTCTGTATTTGCACGGAGACCCTCCACCAAAAAGGAAGAGGACGGGCCAAATGTTTTCTTTACCTGTTTGGTGGAAAATAAAAATAAGGTTACTGCTAATGTTGTGTGGTCCTGCCAACGTATTTGATAAGTTTTGTTGTAAAGAAGGCACCTGAGATTCTTGCCCGCCCTCTTTGTAATACAGTTCGTAACTGATGATTCCCTCTTTTTCGAAGGCTGGTTCCCATGTTAGCTCAATGCTCGTGTCTGACACCTCACCAACCTGGAAGTTGGTCGGCTGTCCAGGGACTACAAATGGAGTCAGTGTTGACAGTTCAATAGACAATAAATTAAATAGAAAGAAATGTACACCTGTAAATTTAGTGCATGATTTAGTTAACAATTACCTGGTTGAAGTAGTATACAGTACTTACATTTTTGTAACCCTGAAACGTACAATTGCTCAAATGATCTTATCAAGTCATACCCAATTATTAACCTTATCTGGCTATGTTTTTGACTCAACAGCAATAAAAATTTACTTTTTGAAGCTAAAAAGTAACTTTTCTACATCTTTGGTCAACTCACGTTAATTAGCTGCACTGTTAACTCAGTATAACTACAGACAATTTGAACTGCTAAACACATCTTGCTACATCTTTGGACCACTGAAATGTTCTTTTTTAATCACTATACTGATTTTTAATACACTGTTGCCTTACCCAATACTAAGAATGAACATTTCTAATTGCGAAACTCACCTTTGCAGTCACTAAATTCAATTTACTAATAGTTTAATGAATATTAGCAACAGACATTTTTCAATCGTTAAACTGACTTTGCAACATTTGTTAAATTTCAATTGCTAAATATTAGCAACATGCTTTTTTAAATTCACCTTCCTACAACATTAGTTCAACCAAAAATGAACATTATCTACACCAGTGGTTCCCAACCTTTTTTAACTCACGGCCCACACAGCCAAACCCACTGCAAAAGAATTTAAACAATCCCGCTTTTTGTGTCGAGTTACTAAGTACTCGGAAACAAAGCTGTCAATTGTCTTTATTGATTAAACTGAGAATGTATTGAATAAACAGAAAATATACATAACGGATCAGCAAACTAGACATTTTTTATTATATTAACAATATTACAATTTCTATTAATAATAATAAGCGCCCCCCCTGCAATACCGTCCACAGGTTGAAAACCACTGATCTACACTATTAGTTCACCCAAATTGGCAATAGACATTATTGCTATTCCATTAGCTCAACCAATAAAAACGCACATTTTCAATTGGAAAACTTACCTTGCTACATTATTAGCTTCCCAAACAGCGACAACAGACATTTTTCAATCACTAAGCCCATTCCAACATTGTTTACCCACCAAACAAAAAAAACAGACTTTATCAATTTCTAAATTCAATTAATTTGAAGAAATATTTGAAACAAACATTCTTCAGATGTGAAACTCGTCATCCTACATTTGTTGCGTACCCAAAAGTGAAAAACTTCCTTAAAATTGACAAACTGTTGGTGCCAATGTCTTCATGAGAATTTAATAAATGACAAACTAACCTCCTTGAAGCACTTTTACATGAATGGGATCCGAGAAGGGTCCATCTCCTACGGACGTGAATGCCAGCACTCTGATGGTGTAAGTCTCGGAGGCCACCAGACTTTGAATAGTGGTGATCACGCTGTCCTGTACATTGTGGATGTGCCACATGCTCATGGGCTGAGATGGATCCATGGTGTAGTAGACCCGATAACCCTTGATCTGTCCATTGGGTTCCTCAGGTTCATCCCAGCGTACCATCATGGTGTTCTGGGAGATGATACGGGCCTGGATATTGCGTGGTGGGCTAGCAGGAGCTTGCTCCCCAGTCCTAGCCTCAACTGGTTCGCTGGGCGGGCCCTGGCCAATGGTGTTGAAGGCTGACACACGGATCTCGTAATCAGTGTTCGGAGAAAGCCCGCCAATGCTGTAGCGAGTGGTGGTGATGGAGTCCACGGTCTCGAACTTGCTTTCGGGAGATTTTGCTCGATACTGGATGATGTAATGGGAGACTGGCTCAGGGTTGCCACTGTCCCAGGTGATGGTGATACTAGTGGCAGTAGTTTCGGTTACGACAGGAGTACCTGGAGGTTTCGGCAAGGCTGCAAATGGGGATAAGAAAATACCGTGGACTTAAACATTTAATACTGGGACTAAACACTATCTGAAATACTTGCTTTGGCTTATTTTTAATTTATTTTGACCAAAGATCCTTCGAGTGACCTTGTAGGACTCAACAGATTCTTACACTTGACAATGATCTGGGAATTAGCCTCGATGATGCCCAGGCTGCTCATGGCCACACAGGTGTAGTTGGCTGACTCACGGACGCTGTTTAACTCCAGAACGTTCCTGCCCACAGGCATCTCATCCTCAGGCGTCAGGTCCTCAGAGTTTTGCATCCACTTGACATAGGGCATGGGCGAGCCGACAGCGACGCAAGTGATGTTGACGCTACCGCCTGGCATGATCTCTTGGGTGGTGGGGGGCATGATGGAGAAACGTGGGGGCACACGACGAACTGCAAAGGGCGCAGGAATTGCGACAAGAAAAAGAGAAAGAGAAAGGTAATGACACGCCAATGGAAATGAACCTTCCTTTAGAACGCACATGATGTTCTAAAGAGAGGACAACAAATTATATAAAAAAATAAGACTAAAACTTCACAAACATTTCAGTTTATACAAATTAAAATAATGATAAAGTAACTAAATTAACAAAACTGCTTCACCAACAATATAGATTGACATTAAAGCAACAAATTCATAGCAACAAGGTTCCATTGACCAATATTTGACCCATCACAGCACGAGTAATTTCACAAAAATCTATTATGAGTTTCTCATCTTTAAATTTAGATCTTTACGTGGCTTATGACTACAGTAATCAAAACGAAAAGCATGCATTACTGTTAAAATATTCTAAGGGTATAATATAGTGCGAAGAACACTTTTTATTATTATGATTTGTTTTTAAAATGTGCCCGTGCTAAAGAAACCTTACATATGCATGACTGTACGTACCCCTTTGGTACGTACCTGCACTAGTAATGTGAGTCCCTGCGAGAGGGACTAAAGATGAGAAACCTTAATCAGATTTTTGTGGTTGAGAGAAGATCAACTGGACAAAGCCTTTTAAAGATCTGACACGCTTCCATTGATAGATGCAGCTGTCATTTTCACAGACATCATGCAGAAATAGGTAGAGGTCAACCAAAGAGTAAATGGGAACAATAAAACCAGAGAGAAGAATTTGAGATAAAATGCATAGAGGAATATAACTGAAGGGTCGCTAGCATGCCCGGACAAAAGACAACTGGATAGGAAAATAAAATAGAAATAGAATAGAACTCGCAAAAGAGCCAGAAAGAGGAAGAAAGGGAAGGGTTGGGAAAAGGAACGAGGGGGGGAAACCCACTTCAATGCAGAGAAAGGCTTTTTTATCGTCTCCAGCCAATATGACGTAATGTGACAGGATTGTATTGTCACATTGCGGCCCTGGCTAGACGTAACACAAAATTTACAGCGAAAATTCTGGATCCAGTCACTAAGGAGCTGTCAGTTCAACTCAACTAACTATCACACACATCAATAAAAAGAAAGAAAATGATCACAAATTGACCAAATAAGGGCACATGATTGGTACAGATGCTAGTCTACCATGATGACAGCGGTGCACCTCAACTACTGAGATGCCAAACCTACACACGAGAGAAAAAGGATGAATGATCTGTTGGGGGAAAGGGTTTCGATATGAGTTATGGCAGAGATGGAATTGGCCAGGTTGTGCTACAGGCTTTTCTCATAGCCTGTCTGGCATGTTCATTCTTGGTAACCTTGCTATTTTGAAGTGAAAGTCAAGAATCGATGGAAACATAATACTTTAAAATATAGACTCTGCTCCAAAACCTAGCAAGCTGCCCTTATAAGTCAACTTTCTAAATACCAAAATGTTCTAATTGTTTCTCACACCAATACTTGTGCATTTATAATTCATCTGAAAGATATTGAATGAAAGTATCCCATACACTTTTACCTTTTGTGTGGATTTTGGGACTGACCTTTTATCAGAAGGATACATGCAATTCACTTTATCTAAGAAAGCAACGGTTGCATATGAAACAATAGGTGTTAGGTGTATGCTTCTACATCTAGGTATTTATCTCGCAAGGTTTTGGAACAGCCCAATAGACTTATGATTAAAATACACGTTACTAGAAGTAGCGTTCAGGTTAAAGTGCTACCTGCTACATGGACAATTTAGTATTGTGCCAAACTTTATAGTTTGGTTTCCCCAAGAATCTTCAAGGCAATTGCCTTATCGATGTTGGTGGATGTAAAATGACAATGAAACAAGAAGTAGGGTGGTGCTAGGTGTGTCCTAAGATGGCGGGTGGTGAGGGGGTCATGCCTCATTTACATTTGGCAAGAGGAGAAAGGAAAGACAGAGGGACAGCAATGGGTGCTGGGGCTAGCTCAGGAAAACAAAAATAAATCTGAAACCAAATTGACGACCCCACAAAGACACAACGTGGACAGGAACAACGGGTAGAGACAGGGCACAAGGCAGAACAAGACCTAGGCTGCAAGACAGCAGACGGGGACCAGACAGACGGGAAGGACAAAATGGTAGACGTAGACAGAAGGGTAATAACACGGGGGGTGAGAGGTGGGGACTGGGGCAAAGAGGAGACTGTAACCCTGGGCCAACTGGAATAAAAGCATATTGGTTTGACTTCTCACACAATGGGGCTTGAAACACACGATTAAACTCCCACCATCGTCTCGGACAACAGCAGCCAAAGAGAATTAGTATCCCATGGAAAGTTCAGTGGGTTTAAATATAGTTTGAATGTTTAGAGCATTTAGAGTTTTATTATTATTATTTACATTTTTTGGAAATAAACACTACAGTATGTACTTTTACATTTAGAAATGCTGTTCTAGTTATTGTGTCTCATTCTAAATTCTGAACCTATACCTTACAGCAATTATTAAACATGAGTATATTCCCAGTTTCAGACAGCCATGTGAAGGATGACCTCGGTTGGTGTCCAGTGAGTGAGAATCATATTAAAACTCAATCCATTTCATAATCTTGGAGTAAAACAAGACAAGATTAACTTAATGTCTTTAGTTTATAAATGCATAATAATATTTAACAGTTTGTTAATACATTTTATGATACATTTATTCATTTTAAGATTGATTTTGTTCATTTATTCATTTTTTTAAATTTAAAATACTAACCAATTTCTAGGAAATTTCCAGGTTCAATTTAAGTTAAGCTATAACCAGGGGAGGCATGATGACTTCAATAAGTGTTTTTTCCCCCTTTATAAACCCTGTAAATTAAATTTTAGGTTAAATTATTTTCTGTGATAATTAACATCACACCACAACCACTGAACCTGGATCATTCATTTTTGTGAAAACAAAAACAACATTAAAATAAACAATGACATACTGAGATGACCCCCATCCCCATATAAATGCATATTGAACAAATGTTCAACAAAAGTGAAAGAGCAGCCCACATATCACAATGTGCATGCATGACTGTGATTGCAGGAATGATGTCAAAAGAACGGCACCAAACTATCAACCAGGCCTACAGCTACAGCCAACACATATTTGAGGCATGCAACCCTCCCCAAGTGCAACATTTTAGGGAATCCACACAATTGAAATGTCAAAATTGGTGAGTCTGACACAGCACACACAGATAATCGCAGTGCAGTTGTGTTATAACAGTGCCAGAACACAGTGACAACACGAGCGTGATTCTTCTAGTGTGGATTAATGATGGAAAGGCCCAGACGTAATTTGCTGATGCTTAAGCAGTTCCTGCACTTATTTTACTTAAATGTGATAAATATGTTAACTAAACCAATTTATTACATACACACACACATATGACTTCCCTTGACACATATTACGTGTGGGCCTGAAAATGGGTGATGCAACATTTGGCCAGCTAAAAACTGAAGCTTGTTTTCCTAGGGTCAAATTCGGTAGTTGAGCGAATGAGGGCTGCAACCTTTCACCATGTGAATTATTCATCCTATTGGTGCACGCTCAATCTGTACTCAAACGTTCCCGAGTCTAATCAAAAGTCAGACTCAATTGGGTTATTTTCCAAACGGAACAACCATTTGAAAAGACCGCAAGGAGCCTGGCAACTTCAAATCTCAGGCAACAAAGAATCGCTCTCAAATAAACTGCGGCAAAGGTGGGAATCATAAGCGGGTCTAATTTTTTCAGACGCATGCCGACATTTGCAATTGCCGCTATCTATGCATCGGCCTTTGAAATGCCATCGCATGAAGCCATCCTAGGATTTATCTAAGTCCTGACACATGGTCCTATAGCTCTAAATCCTGACGTTTGATGTGCGGTTGTGCTATACGCTGCGATATTCGGGGGAATATAGAGCAGTCCAATCGGATGGACACACTCCTCATTCACTACGACAAGGAGCCCAGCAGGCCGAGAATGATCTCTTTGAGGTCCAGAGACGAAATCCCATTTCAAGCCCAATGTGGAGAGAAAGACAACTCAACAAGGTCTTACAACGGACAGAGAAAGACTAAATAAAAAGGCCAAAGAGTGCCTCACTCCTTGTGCTTCCTGACTAGGAAGAATCGAAAGGTGGACATTCGCGGCCATTTTGGTAAGACAGTCTGTCCAGCCCCAAAATGAAGGTAGGAAGGGAAGCCAAAATAATATGCAGCCTTTAATGTCACCTTGAAGCTGAGATTACACCCTGTTTGATGTCCAAAACCCGCAATAATCCATTTCGCTTGAAGGTAGCGAGGCCATTTGCATGCAGACGGCAGGAGTTCCCCATATTAACACACACACACACACCTCCGCCACTGCAATGCAAAGCAGCCTTGGTTGGGGTTCGGACCGGTACTAGTAATGAAAATTGGTGCATTTGTAAAACGATATGTCCTGATTGTTTGGTTAATGCATGAGTGGCGTTTAGCTAAAGCCTGAGGCTGAACTGCATTTTAGATTTTGCACCAAAACCTGTCCCTTTCCAACACTTATTCAGATCAAAGTTAGCCTTCGTTTCCACAAGTAGAGGGTGTGATCTAGCTTGCATTTCTATTTGAATACCAACACAGCATGCAAGGACATGCAAAACATCCCAAAGTGGTGGCAGTGGGGTTCACATGCATCTCCGTGCGCATACACAGAGCATACTTGTAGCATTTAGCATGACATTTGGTACAGCTCAGTCTTCCAGCATCTCAGAGTGAATCTGTGAGGTCTCGTTTCCTCGTCTCGAGGGCTAATTACTATTAATAATACCCTGGAAACATTCTGGGATCTTGACTCCTTAACATTTTTGCATTATGTGAAGTTGAATGGCAGAACGGTTGAGAGCTTCATTGTCAAGCCGCAACAATGAAAGATTAGCGACTTTATTGGAACAAGAAGAATCATCATTTCTGTTATTAATTCGGTGCGAAATAGAAGAGAACCAGATAAGTCGAGGCTCAGAGGGGGATTTTTGCCATACGGAGGCAATTAACTTCCACGCCTGAGGTAGAAGGCTAACAAGAAGATCTAGACAAAATCGAGAGAAATGTGAAAAGAGTGGCTAGCCATTAAAGCTGCTAAAAGAATAGAAGATTTGTTTTCTGCAGCACATTAGCTTACAAAATGTTTTTGTGGTTAAGAAAAATTGCAGCGTAGTGGCTAACACAGTCTAGCTGAAAATGTTTTGCTGATCTCCTTTTCAGGCTACAGGATGCTAGCCACTAGCATTTCTTTAATGTTTAGAATGCATTTTTGTTATTGCTAGCATGCAGCTAGGGAACTAATACGCTTAGTCTGTTACACTATCTACATGCTAGGCAGCAGTAAGAAGCTATCAGGGTAAAGGGGGCACAGAAATCACAGTGGGAACAGCCGGATATGAAAAATAAAGCTCTGTCAATAAATGCCAGATCCTGAGAGACAGAGTAGCGGTAAAGCGCACTTCATTATTTATACCCTCAATTCATGTGGCGTCGCCCCCCTACCAACAACACAGTGTCTGTAAAAACTGAATAATTCAGAGAGCCATTTAGTCTCAGACATCACGAGATTGCCGGCAACACGTTAGCATTAGCCAAGTGAAGCAGAGGCTCTTGTTCTGTGTCATTATCCCTGACAGACAGACAAACGGCCATCTGAAACATCACTACACTGGGAAGAGCGATGAGATATCTGCACGATTGGACAAACGTATCAGACTGAATGCAAGCTTTGCGTCTGATTTATTGTTATACAGCAACAAAAAGCACAATTAATGAATATAATAATATATATATACAGTACATATGTATTTTGGAAAAACGGTCATATAACATTCTAAAATTAAACATATTAATAAAAATAAAAAACCTAGTACTCTAATCTATAAATCTAAGATTTTTTAATTAAAAATGGCAACTAAATAAGAACAATAAATACATTATATATATATATATATATATATATATATATTTTAAAAAATGATTTCCAAGTAATTTCTTTTTTTTTTGTTTGTAAATATGTTTAGATATGTTCGCTTAAAATAAGACAAATCTTCCGAAGATCTGGAGCATAAAATGGGTAAGTATTGTAGTGGTTGGTGCAGCTCTGCAAGCAACCAACATGTAAAGCTGAATTACCTACAGGCCAAAGGGCCGTCGGGACTTCGATATGCAAATGAAACAGGCGTGCAATTACTGTGCTCGGCTGCATTAGCGAAGGATTAGCACAGAGACTCACAAACAAAGCACCCACTTTTTGTTCCGGTCCAATTTGGGGGTTTTAATACGGCACGTTGCAGTGATGTAAGAAGAGCTTCAGATGTCAATGGCAACGAGGACTCGAGCGCATGATAAATCCTGATTTGATTGAGCCTGCAGACTGCGAAAGGGCAAGAGCTAGTCAGTCATCACGAGGAAATATCGCTAGCTTGTTGCGGCTGTGAAATAAAGCCCGTTTTCTGGGGGGGGGGGCCACATGAAGTGCGGAGGTCATTATATCTGCCAATGATCCATGTGGCACAAAAAACTAATTAGCAGAAGTGATTTTGCAAGCTTTTGTGTGCGAGAACGGCTTTGTAATTGAGAAGACGGCGGGAAAACTGTCTGCAGAAAGAGCCTACAAGAGACGACAGATCACAGAAACACAAACCACATCTAACAAACCAGAAACTAAAACGGAAAGGGGGTCGAAAATGAACATAACTAAGGGTGTACATCACACGAACACCACAACACAAGGAGCGGATTGAATGTGTCGCCAACAAAGGCTTGAACTCTTGTTTTGGACGAAAACAAAGAAGAAAATAAACCTCACGAAAACACAGGAATGCAACAAAGCACGACAGCCAAAGGAATTGCGTCTCGAGGCATGCAAGCGCAGTTACATTCTCCCATCATGCATCAGGCCGTGGTTTACATTCAAACGCGAGATTTTTCATGACAGCATAAGCACTTTCTTTGGGCAAAAGCAATACTGAAGGATGCAAACGAGAAAAGGCCCCACAATGCAAACTTAAACGTAAAAAGGAAAACGAACCCGAATTAGCGGGTTAGTTACTACTAGTTTATGCACTTAAATCAAATCTCTCAGATATTTTTAAGTTATTTAAGCAGCTTATTTTTAAACTCCGAATCGCCAATGATCCTTCCAATAGATCAGTCAAGGTTAAGGTTTTAATACATGTTGATTTTGCGTTTTTAATGTGGGTTAAAAAAAGTGAAAAGAAAAAACACCAACCTTCTCGAAGCTCTGAGGGATGTAAAGGGGTTGATGCAGAACACAATGACATGAGGAGAAGAGAAAAATAGGGGAAACACAGAGAGAGTAAAAAAGGCCACCTCAAGGCTTTTAGCTGCTACATTTTCTCTGACTGATGTCGCCTGATAATTTCTTGCGTGACACGCGACATGTCTGCCGCGTTAACCTGCTTTGACCCAAACAGTTTGATTCACCCCAGTGGTTGCGTTCGGCGCCAATTCAAGCATGTTATAACAATGCAAAATTACAAGGTCTTTAGCCACCCGAAGAGCTGCCACTGCGGCTTTAATTACAGGAACAAAACAAAGACACAAAAACAGAAATCAATGAAACAACCCGAAGTGCAAACCAAATCAAACCGAACATACAAATAAAAAACCACACAATAAGCATTAAAGTTAGCAGCTACAATCAAGACCACCGATTCTAAAGGTGTTGTGCTATAATGCAGTTTCTCCATCGTAGCTGCTAATTTCAAGTGCCGTTAACTCTAGAACAGAAAATATTTGATTGTACCCAATGATTAAGCTTTGAAAACAAAACAAAAGGAGACGGCATACTGTCTTAATGCAGTATGCGCATAATCAGTGAGACATTAGCATACCTATGTTGAATTAATTATCGCTACAGTAATTTGAATAGATTTCAGAAATCTCCAGTCGGCCAATTACTGAAATGTCACATCAGATCAAATATAACTGAACATCTAAAGTCTTCAAAAATAGCGATAATCCACATGAGGTCATAGTTTTACACTGACTATAACATGATCAAGAGGTGCTATAAGGCATAATGTACCTAAAATACCCTTACCATGTAAACGTCACTGTAAAAGTAAAGCCCCTTGTGGCTTATTTCTTGAATAAAGTGGTGGTAGATGCTAAAACACACCAAAAGTCAATCATTTATCATTTATGTTTTATAGCTGCAACTACGCATTTATAATTCACAAATGATTTAAATTCATTTTATCATTTACTTTCCCTAATGTCTATTCATTAAAAGTGAATATAGTCTAAGGTTAAAGTCTCATCATTAGCATTCTGCTGAAAAACTAAATTCAGACTTGTTTGGAGTAAATTTCACTGAAACTATCCGTCGTTTTGAGATGGAGCATCTGCATCTTTTCTAGCGGGAGAACAATAACTATAATAATGAAAAGACAACTCTCTGACCCATTTCATAATGGCCGGTGAATAATTTATCCGGAACAAAGTTATTTGGTACACAGTGGGTAAAACCCATCCCATACGCTGTCTTTTTTAATATGCATTAAATAAATAATACATGCGCAAAATGCATCTGCCTCGATTTATTAAAATCATCAACCTGGAGATTCAACTCGTCTTAAGGTTAGCGGCAAGAGTCGTCAGTGCTATCGCAATGCTTTTAAAACAGCCATTTCAGAATAATAATCATTGAACCAAGACAGATCGTAATTACTGAGATTTAACAATTACATTCTGAATTGTGAGACGCAACATGCATATTGTTTAGCTTGCAACAATTTACCTTTTTACCTTTTTGGAGGGAATTAGATTAGCATTTTGATTGGTTGATTGCATCGGCCAATCAAAATCAAGACTTACCATCATCCTCTTCAACCTGAAAACTTGATTAGATAACATACCTGTACGGCCCAAGTTTCTGCCCATCAAAGTGAAGACTGAAAACTACCCGTTGTGTTTCGAAAATTAGCATATTTTGTTATTGCAATATGTGTTTAGTGTAAAAAATCTAGTAGATCATATACAACAGGTCATGTGACCAGTCGTGCATCTGTAATTGGTTGTTTTTGATGGGCTCCACGGTCAGGTTGCTCCCTACCTCGCACATACAGGTTGGCGGGGGAAGAGTACCGGACGCCTTCCACGTTAGACGCCACACACTCGTACTTCCCCTGGTCCGTTTCCTCAGTGTTTTCTATCTGCAGAGCACCTGGGAGATCAAAAAGAAAAAAACACCCCAAAGAAAGGGATGAAAGACAGAGAGGAAAAACACAGAGAGGGAGAAGACAGCAAACTATTAGAAGTTTGGAAGCAAGGAGACTGTCAGAAACCATTTTATTTTGTATGTTTGGTGCAACATCGCATCCTCAGAAATTGCTCAAAGGCCCTTCTCGTTTGAAAGCCAACTTCGCCTTTTAACACTAACTCACGGTGTTGAATCTGAGCAGTTCAACACTCAAGGCAAGAAAAATTAGACTGATCTAAATATGTCTGAACGCATCCCGTCAAACGCCAACGGAAGAGAACTAGCAGCAATGTTATGGTGTTCGCAGGAGTGCTGGATCGCATCAATCAGCGTGCCGGGAAGTATCAGGGTGTGGAGTCGAAGGAGATAAACCACTTCGGTCCCAAAGGGGGGAAGTTGGTAAGGGTCAAGAGTGAGCTGTGAGCTGAACATCCATTACTTCATGTCGAAATGTGCTGCACAGGGCTGAAGCTTAGCACAACACTTAAATCCCACGGCATGAATTATTTCTTTCGGTCCCCCAAGAGATGTAGTAATACTCATGTCAGTGCATACAGTGGTCTGAGAATGGCTATTTGCAGTGCATGATAAACACTAGATATTCCTCTATATTATGCCCCAGGGTTGGGTCATAACCAAGGTCATTGATGCATATGCCAAAACACATGCAGTTCGAGATCTATCAAAACTTCCATAGGGGTTAGGGTCACAGGGTTTGGGTTCAGTGGGCAGTGCTGTAGTTACCAACAGTGTCTAATTTATATTAGGATAAATAACCAAAACACCCCCCCCCCCCCTCCCCTCTCTCAAGATCAAGCAAGCAATCATTTGATCATATGTTTAGAGGACAGCATAGGCAACCGTAGCTTCAAGAAGTTAGCGACTACTGCATTTTTTTCGCCCGCAGATGCGGAAATGTGATTTTTGAAAACTATAAAGCTGCAGTTACCAGCAGGGACTAATTTTCTGAGTCTAAATCACTAAACTCAACCCTCCATAAGAGATATTTTAACTGCCTGCGAAAACAGGCAAGCAACATTAGCATTGTATTATACTATATGTGATCAATCGTTTTGAGGGCTCTCAACAGCACTAAACGCACTTTCCCATGATGCATTGCGACTACAGTTCACTTGAAGCAAAACAGCAGAATTTAGGCTTGAACGTACAACCTGAGCAACCGCGAGATGATTAGGCATGCTAAGTTTCTGGATCCAACAAATGTTCCCTTACCACTGGTACTTTACCCACTCAGCCGCCCCACCCCAACCCTTCTTTAACTCTCTTTCAGTACAGGTAGCATCAATACGGCCCTCTCTCCTGGAGAGACATTCATTTTGGCTGAACGAAGACATCAACCTTCGGCTACCACCACATGCGGCGGCGGGACATCAACAGCAGGGACTCACGCTGCGGTTTAAGCGCACAGTCTGCATCCTGTGGAACATTCTGTGTGCCAACGAGATTCTGGCTTCTGGGTCGATGACTCACACCTGCTCGCGGTGGATCAACAGCATGATGGGATCAGGGAGTTTAGAGGCGTGGCAGGGAGAGACAGAAATGGAAGGTGGTTTCTGGAGTGTGTGTGCTCATACACGGATCGTTTGATGTGCACATTGGCGCAGCGGGCGGCCGGGCGACAGCAGGTGGGCTTGGAGAGCATTCTACAGTCTCCTCAGGTGCGCAGCAGAACGAGAAGCGCTCGCGCACAACCTGTGCTACGTGACGCTGCCGGAAAATCTGGTGGAAATCTCCACCAGGCGTTTGGCCTCCTTCTCCCGTCGATTCTGCAGAAAACAGGCACGAATTTTAATGTTGTTGGAGCTGGGGCTGATAAATAAACCATGCCACAGTGGTGCGCCGAGCTCTCGGGGAGCTCTGAATTCTCCCCGTCTCGACTGGGGTTGTGATGCCCTTTTCTATGAACAGTTAGCTAATGATTGAGTAATGTCGTTGAGGAAATCTTAGCAAGAAACATAGCATATCCAAATTCATTAAATACAAATTAATGCCCAGTGGCTCCAAAGCAAGCTAATTTTCTCAGAGCTCCTGAACCTGACTATTTAGGGTACTCCTGCTTGCTATTCAGCCGATTGACGATTCCCCACTGACTTCATTACATATTTGCAGCTGTGTTTTTTCCCCCCATCCCTGTTTCCACTTGGGTTGGGATAAGCTCAGTGAGAATCTATAATCGAGGAAGGGAATGACAGTGTTCCCAGTCTTTCTCAAATCTCTTTACTGCTCATTAGTAGAGAGAGAAAAAGTTAGCATAATCATTATTAAGGTTTCTGCGTACCTTTAATGTCCTTGCCTTTATCAGTGTCCAATTTTGTGCTTTTCTCCCAAGTATCTCACAGAGCAAGAGGGGTATTTAACAACAGCACAAACTAAATCATTCTAGTCAGAAAATGTCTTTGATCCCGCTCACTTTTCCCTCAAACCTCTCTTTCGCTCAGCCTGAGAATGTTTTCAATTATTATCTTTTATGTATAATTACATTTCGAATTTCCCTTATTCATCCTGCTCCTTGCGTCTTTGAGGCTGCTGGTGTAGCCTTCCGTTAGCGGCGCCGCTAGCGACAAAACAAGCCGTTATCTTACTTTAACCAATAGTGTTGAGCTCAAAAAGTCATAACGCCACACAATACCCTTTATGATAAAAGGCAAGTGGAAGTCATTTTCTGAATATCCGTGCCAAGACGCAACCAGCTAGCTGACATGAGCCCTTGAGCTATGAACTATTATCTGAAGCTGAACAATAACGAATACATTAGCGGATTCAAAAGTACTGAGTGTACTATGTGTAAGCCAATTTAGCAGGGTGGATGTCCACAGAATTTGGTGGAGTTTGTTAGTGGAGCCAAATTAGCATAATCAAATAGGTATGGGTAATCTACTGATGACCTAGGGTCAGTTTTACCAACAGCTTGCATTAGCGCAAACCCACTTTTAAATACTGTGGTTAAGATTTTCTAAAGACGTGCAGTTATATTAGGGCGGTCCTAATGGATAGAGAGTTGTAGGTGGGCGAGTGCCCTTTCCACCTTCAATACCACGACTGAGGGTGAACCCTCAACTAGGAGTTTGAGAACTAACTTCTTGCAACCCTTCATTCTTTGGCCTCCGGTTCTTTTCAACATACCGTGGCCTCTGTTTTTGCTATTACCTTAATCGATTGGTTGATATGTAAATGAGATGTTGCATCTGTGGTCTATATTTTGTGCATTGTTTTGGAATTGCGCTCTCGCACCAATTTGCCCTGCTTAGTAAACCTGGCCTCAAGACCTCTGCAGGCAAATCCAAATAGTCCCAGATTGCGGAAAAGCTCTTTTTGGGAATTCTCCACCGCTTTGGTGTCAATGCGACCCGTGTCCTTTAAACTGGCCATTAAGTGTTTTTGTCACGAACAGCCGGAATTGGCTCGCGCTCGTGACTGACGGACACGAGGTAACCGCTGACCTGTGACCGGTTCAGGCTTTAGCGATGGCCTCGGGAGATGAAGTCTTGTCATCTCCCGTCATCCGTCCGATCTCGGATCATGGGGGAAAACAGACTGGGCTGTCTGTTAAGTGGAGGCCGTGTCAGGAGGCAGCTCTGCTGGGGCGTGGAGCGTGGCAGCCAGGTGTGGAGGCGAGGTGAGCCGTGAACCGTGACCAGCGCTACCATGCAGCTGTCTATTAGAGGCCGTGTGCATGTGACGGCTCTCCACATGCTTGATTAGGCTTGGTAACAGCTCTCTACCTAAAGGAACCAGATCATCTTCAATTCACACACACTTTTTCCAGCACCTACAGTCCCATTTGGGTAATTCAATTAGAGGCGATGCCAGGGAATGATTGATCTGTTTGTGGAATTGACTGAATGTATTATTTGTTATACTCATTATTTTACTTTATATTTTACTGTTAATACTAAACCCGGCAGCATATGGTGTATAATGTGTAGTTGTAAATATCTTTTTTTATTCTAAATCATTGCTCTCTCATATTTATTATTCATCAACAAACCTCTAAACATATGCGCAAAAAGATGCTGATGTGCAGTGACTGTAGGATGCGTGTGTTTGTGAACTGACACACACCAAGGTCATTAAATGCGAGAGCATCATCACGGGGGCGATACGTAACGCAATTGTTGTCAGCTTCCATCTGTTGGCTTGTAGCGCTGGCATAAAAACGCAGATGACGCATGCCCGCGCTGACAGTCATTAGCGGTGCACAGGTCCAAACCCAAGCAGACCAGAACGAGTTAAGGTAATGTTTACAAAGCAAACGCAAACCCGCGACCAATTCTCTGACCAATCAGAGCATGCGCGTTGTAATTTTGCCCAAAAGCGCAAAGTAACTGTTCTGCTCCGGCACATTTAGCCCAGACTGGGCCAGAGTTTTCAGAAGCCACCCGGGGCGAGAGCTCTGTCTTGGATCACTAATCTCATTATGCAAATGTTGCGTTATAAGTCACGTTCAGTTTAGCGAGCAGCAAAATGATTAATGTGCTGCGTTTTTGTGCATTATACATATACACGTTGGTGTGTGTAATCTAAGAAAGAGCTTTTCGGCGGGAAACTTTACTAGCTGCTGTGCTAATGTACACAAAAAATATCTATCAAAACATTTTATTATTATATGCATACATACATACATTTTATAATATTGTTATATTAAATTACAGTATTAAGTTTATGTGTATAAATAAATAAAAATAATATATATATATACACATATATATATATATATATATATATATACACATATACATATCAGTGATGTGCGGGTTGACCCGAAATGAGCGGGTGCCCGCGGTCATCCGCGGTAACCCGCGGTTACGAGTCATCCAAAAATACTTTTAATGATATTCGGGTCGCGGTCGGTCGGGTCGTTTGAAACAAAGA
>JAUCMT010000053.1:1010795-1021950 GCA_032357475.1 Enteromius thamalakanensis
AGTTTTTATTTTAGGCAAAACATTTTCGTCTCGTCTTTTTTCGTCAACAATAATGCATGTTAATTTAGTCTTAGTCATGAAAAAAAAGGTCGTTGACGAAAATTTTTCGTCTCGTCTCGTCTGACGAAATTAACACTAGGTATGTTTAATTAGGGCTAGTGCTTACTCTGCAGGACACTGGCCCTCCAATACCAAGTATGGGAGACCCCTGATATAGTTTAAAGAGGAGCAGTGGATGGCAAAAACCTACTCGAAAGATGCTACGAAGCAAGTTTCTGGAAGAACTAACTTGGCCTTGAAAAAAAACAAGTAGGCTCTCTGTCGGGGTGGATATATACAAGTTTAAAGGCGAGCAGGGGATATTCAGATGCTAATAACCTACTCAAAAGTTGCTAAGAAGCAAGTTCCTGGCCTGGAATGAGCAAGTAGCCAAGTTTGTTTTGGATAAGACCTGTTTTCCTTCAGGGACCCTCAAGGGAACTTGCTGAGGGATAATAAAACATTATCATAGCAAAGCGCACACCGAGCTGTTGCTCACACCGTCATACATATCATTCCAGGCCTACAGATCCGAGTCTACATCACTAGCGACAGAGCCGTTTAATCGGGGCAAGCACTGGTGAGATTTCACCCCCGGTTCCTCCATAGTTGTTTACGTCACTGAATCAATTCGAGCAGACAGCTGACACACAAACAACACAATACATTTTGACAATTCAGCCCGCTTGCTCTTCAACAGAATCCAGTCTGGCTGATGCCTGCTGTTGGAGGCCAACACAAGCCTTCACGCTCTTCACTGGATCTGTTGTAAAGACAATGACGGATAGGGCAGAGAGAAATCCTCTCGCTTCTTTGACCTGATGTGACTCACATGCTGGCAGAGAAAAGCAGACAACGTAGACCGTGCCAATGGGCACAAGTCAGGCGTGTGAAGGTCACATCCTTCGAACCCTCTGAGAGTCGCAAAGGTGTATCGAGGCTCATGACATTGCAAGAAACACAAGTAGTACCGGAAACTGTTGTTTTGTGCAGTGACCTTTCATTTCCATGTTCAATTATTCAGTGTTGGCTGGGGAAGATTTATCTATTAACCAGCGGAGATGGGATGGGAAGTTCCAGCTTGGGGGAAAGGATAGCACGCAGGAACTTGTCCTTCCAAAATCAGCGTTTTGGAGAGCAACTTTCTGTGTTTACTGTAATTGTGATCCATGGCCGGATTATCCATGCCGTGACACCAAAATAGGATTTCTGCAAAGCACACAAATTAAGCCTTTAACACAAGATGAGTAATTTGATTTGAGCTTAATTAAAGGCGGCAAGTGCTGGGGAGTTTGGACTGGTGGTGGGCGAGTGAGAGCAGCAAACAGTGTCACTGATAGAAATGTCAAAGCAATGCAAATGCTATCATAGTGTCGGTGGAAGAGGTCGAGACAGGAGCTGAAAATAAAGCAAGTGTGATGGTTCTAGCACTGTTTATATGTGGCGATAACAACTGCGGGCATGCGAATGCAAATGGAAAGAAAGAGTGTCTATATTGTCACCGGGATGCAACAACTGACCTGGAATATCATCCACTAGGAGAGGCTCACCGCAAGCACTCCAAAGTAAAGATGTCCTCTTCGGGTAATAGTAATGGAGAAGGGCTAGAAATAGAATTTGCCTTGCAGATGTACTCTTCAACGCACACATTGGTTCAGGGTCAGTTGCTCTGGTAAAATACGAAGGAAATCAGGCATGTCCATGCCAAGAGCCCTTAGCTCTGTCCTGCCTGGCTTGCATTCATGGTGAAAAAGCCCTGCAGTTATGATTCCAGCATTCCCCACCAATCTGATCACATCATTAGATATCAGGCTATTCTCTCCACAACAGCTTTTTGATATTGTCACAACCAGTCGATTTACAATTTGCCTTGAGGCCTGAGGTTCTTGGTGTACCTCTCTAGCACTCACCCCAAACAAACAGACAAAAAACACAGCTTTTCCAACCCATGCATTTCAGGTGCTGGATAGAAGCAGAGCTGTTTTTTGCAGAGGGATAATTCTACCCCATAATTCCTCAAAATAAGAACTGGAATGCAATTACAGACCTCGTGCTGGGTTTATATCTGAAGACCGCCCCTGGCCTGACTAAGAGGCTGTTAAGCCGCAACGTTAATGATGCTGTTATGATGATCAGCGTAGTGGGTTGAGTGCACCGGCCACTTTAGCCAACAGCTGCGCTTTCACCGATTCAACAGGGCACCGAAGTCGTCCCGGAACAATCCCCCCCCCCACCAACAAACCTTCAATTCGTTAGCTCAGACATGGGCTTTTACGCCTGCTGTAATTATCTGTAATTGCGTTTAATTGTAGCTTGTGATTTAATGGCATTGCGCAAGTGACAGGTGCAAAGCCTCTTAACCTGAGCGGTCAGTTGGATTTGCAGACGTGCATCCATGGTAATAAGCAAATGAGTTGTGATGATCTCTGAAGCTCGTTATCGTTGCAGATTAAAAGTACACTAAAATACACAATATATATGTTAAGTGACAATATTTAACAAATAATTACTAGGTGCGTTACTAAAACTGGGTAGCATTCGCTACTGGGTGTCCGTAAGCAAATGAGTTCTAGTTGATTTATGATGATCTCTGAAGCTCATTAGCCGTGCAGGTGTAATATTTCACATCAGAGATTAAAAGTAAAATGGCTATTGCAGCTTGTACATCAAAATAAACAGATAATATACACACTTCTGCCAGGACCGTGGCATTCTTGTTAACAGCTTTATCAACCAGAGACACATTTGGTAATTACACAAAGCATTCTTTGATAAGCGTGGCTTTTTAAAAAACGGCTCTCCAGCAAACACTTTCCTGCTGATGAAAGTCTCAGACGTATCCTCCCACGTATTGGCTATTTTTATTTTTTTTTCACTTACAGAAATGATTTAATTTCATCAGTTCCTTAATCAGGTTAACTGATTAGCTCTCGCCGCAGCCAGAGACGGCTTTAGAAGCACATTAATATTACCCAGAACTCGATGGGTTGGGCGAGCCGAAAAGAGAGAAATGGGCTACAAACGGCAGAACTAAGATGACATTTAACTAATCTGTCGCCCCAGCTGTTTGGATTTGAGAGGTGGTCAATTTAATTTCCTGTGCTCCAAAAACAGCTCAATTTGCATAACAGGAAGTGCGCAGCCGGGAGTTTGCGCGCTTACTTGATTAAGTCTGGGAGAGTCACCGGTCATGGCGCTTTGGGTTCGGCTGGCCTGTCACGTCAAACACTGCGCCGTCAGCATGGGCTGCTGCACAGGAGACAGCGACACCACTGCAGGGAAACCAATAATGGACGGGGCGCGGAAAGAGAGAGCGAGCGAGCGAGGGCTGCAGGGTGGAGGAGGAACCACATAATGCTCCATTAAGGAGCGTGAATTCCATTTCCGCCTCTCCAGATACACTATCACAGCCCAGCTTCTGCGCTCGGCACCGTGCCTAGTGGTGTACGCCAATTGGTATGCCTTAAGTTCACTACAGGATCAAGGACGCCGTCTCTGACCGTCCCAATTTCAAGAAGTTTCTTAAACTACAGCAGCTAGAGAGAGATGAGATTTATTTGATATAAAATACATTTATACAGTATTCTGAGCATTTATATAGTCGTACAGTGATTTCTTCACTTTAATGCGTAATAGTCTTATTTTTATTTAAATTTCCACAACAGGCCAAGTCACTGTTTACTAGCCAAGCCTCTCAGGAGGAGCCTTTCCAATCCTAAAACATGGGCTTGACTGCTGAGCATCGGTGAAGCTCGGGATTTCGCACAAATTATGGTAATTCACACCCCAGTCTTAATTATCGCCTCTGTTCTAATAGGACCCAGCAGATTCGCAGCTACTGCTGCTGTGTTTGTGTTTTACTGAAGGCATCAAACATGACGCCGGGTGATTTTATCGTTTATAAAGCCAAATACAAGTCTAATATCATTTATAATGCCTAAATAGAATATAGCACTATTTATAAGCCCAAATATATAAACGAAGGCCACATATTATGTTTGAAACTAAATATGAGCAAACTATAAACAAGGCATCGCAGGAGCTCTGTGCAAACATTTATATTCTGTGTGCTTTTATCCCAGAATCTAATTACAGCATCCACAGACTAAACGGCCCGACAGGAGGCTTTTTTAAGAGGGCAAATGGAAAAACGCCTCAATTGGACTTAATTGCAGACAGTGAACAGACAACAGCAAGAGACTGACTCGTCCGGCTTCGGAGCAAACATGAGCTGAAGAACAGAGACCTGCTGCTGCTCTGTGGAGATCAGAGCTGACAGAAACAGTCAAGTCCAGCACCGGCCGGAGAACAATCACATCGAGAAGCATACAGCAGAAACATCACGATAAAGAGAGCTGGCTGATGAAGAAGGCTAAAAACATAATAATAATATAAATGACTTTATATAATAATATTTTACAATTATTTTCAAGTTTTTCTTCAACAGTTAATGAATAAATAATAATAATAAATGACAACAATGCAAATATGTTTTAATTTTTTGACTAATTAATATTCTACAATTAAACATGTTTTATCAAATAAATTATCTTTTTCAATGATAAAAAAAATAATAATAATAATAACTCATTCTAAAAGGATTTTTTGGCTATACTACTACTACTAATACTTTTATCTTTATCCTAAAACAATATTTTAAATTCTAAATGTTTTTTGTTTACATGGACAATAAGGTACATTTAAAAAATAAAATAAAAATATGTGGTAAAAAAAAAATAAAAAAATGGTAAAAATAAAATAAAGCAAAATACATTCATTTAATGTAAAAAAAAAAAAAAAATCTCCTGGATAAATGTAATGTAAATTCAGTTTATTTTCACATGCTTTAAAAACATGTGCTTAGAAATAAATAAATTAATAAAGTTAAAGTATATGCACAGCTTAAAAAAAATCAAAAAACCTCTTCGACTAAATAAAACAATGTAAAATGGCTAAATAGCCTCACTCCAGCTAAACAAAATGAAACAAAAGTAGAAATTGAGAGCACTGAATGCCGAAGAGCTGGGCTACATGTGCCTGTGAGAAGTGAAGGACACGTCCGAGCCGAGGAGTCCAGGAGGTTTGGTTGATCAACTCTCCTGAAGACACAAACAATCACGGGTCACACAAACCTCGGACTGACAGCAGAGCTGAGGATCAAACGACGCACGGAGAAGCTCTTCACGACTGTCAATTATCTCTGCGCAACAATCAGGAAGTGAGAGGCTTGTCATCGTTAGCGGCGGTAAACAGGAGAGAACAGAAATCAAGTCCCTGAGCGATGAGGTGACAGACACTACCACACAAATAATACACACTTCAGAATTTCTACATTTTTAAATAAATAAATAAGTCTAACTCTTTAAATATATATGTAAATATGAATGAATTCATGCATATTTATTAAAAATATTTACCTTTATATCATACGGATGTTTCTTTCTTACAAATAATTATATACTTTAATACATAAAAAAATCCTACATTTTTAAATGTACATCAAGCATATTTACAGTATGTCTTTGTAAGGTAAATATGAATAAATTACTAAATATTAAATATAGATAAAAAAAAATTTCAATAAATTAAAATGCTTAATGTTAATCGTGTTAATCAAAAAAACAAACAAATAATATTTGCAATATTAAATAAACATTTTTTTTTTAATTTTATAAATAAATGTTACATTTATAGGAAATATTGGCAATGTTAAGTTTATTACAAATAAGATTCTAAATATATTTCCTTCATGTTTATCACCACTGAATAACACATCACTAATAATTGAATGAATAAATAAATAGTACATGTATTGTTATGTTACATTTAAAGCAACAGGAAGGCTAAACAGACGCTGGATATTAAACGTCAGTGTCCCGTTTTTACAGGAAACGATAAAGGATCAGTGACATGACTCTAAAGCAGCGAGCAGCAGCTGAGCTCGGATGAGAATCACTTCTGTTTATGAGAGGAGGAGAGTCATAATACAGCGGTGTGAGAGAAACACACATCTAATCCAATCTCTGTCCTCCGTCTGATCTTCATCACAGGAGAGGAACACTTCAGATGACGTCCAATAAGACCCGCAACATTTCCTTGAAAGCAGTGCGTTCATGAAACGTTCCTACATTTTAGTTCATTTTGCCTTGATTACATCAAACTGAAATTTCAATTTATTTGATTTATTCATATATTTAATGTATTATTCATTTATTTTATTTTACATTTTTAACACAAATAAAATATCAATTGATTTCATTTGACCCTGACAAAAATGACATAAAAACGGCATGAGTAAAAAAAATTAACAAATAAATAAAAATAAATAAAATTTAAATAAATGTTTAAAATTATATGTAATATAAAAATAGTATATTATAATCAGCAGGGTTTGAGCATTTCAAGGGTTTTGAGGTTGTAGAGGGCAACCTGGATGTATGACAGAAAGTCAAGCAAATCAAACGATAGGCTCACACACACACACACACACACACACACACAGAAATGAAATAAATAAATAATATAAAAATGGATAAACTAATATATTAATACAAACACATTCACATACATTGTGTTGCAATGTTAAGATATTTGAAATAAATGATAGGCGACCGTTATTGAACGTCTTCAAGAGTGTACATGCTATTTTCATGTCTCACTGTAATAATTATTTGCAAAAATGTAAAAAACTTTATGAGCAAAATGGTAAACTTTAGCTAAATGTTAACTTTAAATGTTTAACAATTTGATTGACAGCTATGGTTCTTGAGGCAAAGTAGCTCATTATGATGAGATCTATCAAATGATAACATGAAATGAAACACCACATGATTACAGAGCAAAAAAACTCGTAAGCACCAAATAGCGGCCGATTCTTACAGATCTTTAGGGCTCTAGGGAATAATAATAATAATAATAATAATAATAATACAAATCCTAACAATTACAATAGGGTTTCAGTGCTACGCGCTCCCTAAGTATTTATAGCCTATATAATATAATTGTTAATCAATAAATGATTAGAGATTGATTTTAATGCATGTTACACAAATAGTGGTAAAACTCCAGCTCCAAAACACACTAGCGCCGTAGCTAGCAAACTGAAGCAGTGCTAGCTAGTGCGTGTAACTGGACTCTGCTAACATAGTCCAGCGCTAAATACCGGCTCATATCGAGCGAGTGTGGATCAGCCATAGACAGAGAGATTATTCGGGCCGAGGATCAATAGACGGCCAGGGTTCGCTGGACCTTAAAGATGTGACACACACCGGACGCTAAAACAGCAGGCTCAGCTGTGGTTTATACGCTTCGCGTTTCAATCATATACACACACTGAGTCTAAAGCTAATACTTTTCCCTGCTGGACAGTGGAGAAAAGCAGGGACCCCAATCAGCCCTGTTTTTGTACTCCTAACCACTCTTAGCGGTGCTTTAAGAGCACATTGAGGCTAATACCCACAATCCTCTGGGACTGGGCATCCAAAGCTATGAGAGAAAGCCCTCATAACCAGACCACAAATACTATGTAAAAGAGTCTGGCGAGTTTAAAACTATTATATATATAGCGGGGGAGGGGCAGTGCTTGCAGAAGGGAAGAGTGAGCTGTAGGAAAAGGAACAGAGATGGAGGACAAGATTACTCTTAGGATCAGAGACGCTGGTATAGACTGAGCTGATTTCTGCACAGCAGCCCGTATCAAATCTGTGAGCCACAGAAACGTGCAAGACGGTGAGATTTCAGATGAGTCATGAATCGAACTCATCTGTGTGGATCCACAAAGTGCTGAGAGTCTCTGATCAGAGGCAGCGACACTTCAAACCAGACGCAGAGAGAGAAAAGTGACATTAAGATTGAGCCTGAGTGGGAAAAACGAGACAGTGGCGAATCAGGAAAAGGCAGCGCGAAAGCTGTGATTTAAAAAAAATGGCTAATAAAAGGGGTTCGCCGGTGAGCGCGGGGGTCAGAACAGTCCAATTAAAAGCGTGCGAGGAGCGGCAGAACAAACGTGGCTCGTCCTGCAGGGTAGCAGCCAATTAAACGAGTCTGATCAAACGGCATGGGCTGCGCTGAGATCATCCTCTCTGGCGCTCGGCAGTGCTAACGAGTTCCTGTGCCCAGAGTTTGAAGGAGGAAGGGGTCACGGTGCGAACTCTGGAAACGCAGGATAAGATGAGAGATGAGAAGAGGTGACGAAAGTGAGGCAAGCTGGCAAAAAGATGGGGATACTCTCTACTTAGGCTTTCCACCTCTAAAAAAATACTCCTTACACAAGAGATCTAACTCTCAACTGACTACAACCGAGTGCTCTATTAGCATGTTGCTAAGCTAACAGCACAAAATACATAGCACACATAATTATGAGGTAAAAAAATGCACTTGTAAGCCTAAGCCCAAAGTATGACAAGAATTTCCTGCTAACATGTTGCTAAGCTAACTCTAATAAGCATAAAAATACATAGCACTCACAATTGTTTCATAAAATACTGCACTTTAAGTTTTCTGCAAGTTTACTCCTAAGCTAAGCTAAGCTAACACGAACAAGCATTAAATACATAGCACACACAACTTTTATCTTGAATAGTGCACTTGTAGCCTTAAACCAAACTATCTGTAATACTTTTAGCAATCCACAACAGATTACAACAGATTGACAACATGTTGCTAAACTAACAGCACAAAACTCTGAGAAGCATAGAAATGCAAACATATTAGGTAAAAATAATGCATTTGTAACCCTAACCGTAGCATTTTTATCAGCTTTATCAAGATGGTTAGAGCTTTTCGCTAGCAGGTTGCTAAGCTAACAGTTTAGTGCCTCAGTGCTAAACACAGAGACAGATTATCTAAAATAGTGCTTGGTAACCTTATAAATAACTGCTTTGCATCAGTTCTGTCCATTCACAAAAGATGAATCATGAATTTCCTGCTAATTAAGCTAAGTTAACAGTACAACACTAATACACATCACAATACATAGCACACACAATTATGTGGTAAAATTGTGAAGTTATAACTAACAGAAGGCATTGGGGAAGAGCTAATATTTGGGGAAGGTGGTCTGACACCTTTGTATTTCGGGGTGCATGATGCCAATCCCGTGGCTGTGGGGTCCATTGTTCCCGCTCTGATCTTTTGTTGGTCAGCCCTCTGAACCCAGCGCTCTCCCAGCGTGACTGGGGCAAGCTAAGGCCAGACACACCTGAATGTGTAAAGAAGCGTGCGAGCGTCTGACACCTCGCAGGGAGCGAGCAGATGGCGAAACCTGGGCTGCTGTTGGTGTTGGATTCTATGAAGTGCTAGCTCTGGGTCGCTGGTGGACAAGACTGCCAAGAAGGGCTGAAAGCCAGGGTCAGAATGAAAAGAAAAACAGCGAGGCTACAAGAGAAGAAAGCGGAGGAGGGGAAGCAAGGGTTCGCTGCCCGTGGTGACACGGAGGGGAAGCAGCAGCGACGGCTGCAGGTGTCTTCACCTCAGCTTTCTCCGAGACTCCTCCAAGGACTCTCTGAGGACTCTGCGACACGGTGGAAAAGCAGATGGCACATCTTAAGCATTCTGCTCACCGCTCTTGTGGGCAGCCAGAAGGCAGCTAAAAACAAACCTAAGCCCCTGGAAAGAGCACCGGCAGATTTACAGCAAAGCCTTCCCGTGTTTTCTCTGCCGCAGGCAGGCGGACACACCCTGAAGACGGCAAGGTGACTGGGTGCTTAATGAAGTCACCAGCTTCAAAAGTTGGCCAGGGACAAAATGAAAGAAGAGCCCGCTGGAGACCACAAATTGCAGCTGCGACGGTGGACAGTTTAATTGATTTTGATTGATGTCCGCGCAGACGTTCTGGAGCAGAGGCGGTCTCCTCTGGGAGCATGCGGACACATGTGTTGTTCTTTGTACGAGTGTGTGTGGAGCTTGCTCTTCTGATAAGGTTCGATGTAAATGCGGGCCCAACAGCAGATGGGGATGAGAGAGCGAAGGGGGGAGCAGCCGTTTTTTTTTCCCCCTAGTGCTACCGCCTGTGTTCCTTCCTGAGCCGCATGGGTCTTGCCAAAGCCAGGATTTTCATGTAAAACTGGGCTGCCTACAAAAACCCTCGGCTTGGGTTCGGGCCCAGGAAGAAGCCTGCAAGCTGCCTGCTCCAGCGCTCGGCATCGACAAGGCAGATGGCTAGACCTCAGTGCACGAGGAACAAATGGATAACTTGATGCTCAGGACGACAGAGGTTCTCCGATTGGCTAGGACGGATGTAGAGTTTCTGCGAGAGTAAGATTGGGTCACTATCAAGTTAACCAGAGAACGCTGGTCAGTTTCCTTAAGGGTTTGCTGAAAGGGCGGTGTTTCTCAACTCCAGCCTTGGGGACTTACCTCCCAGAATATTTTAGATGACTCACTAATTAAAATCAACTAATCAATTTCAATGGATATGTTTCTAAAACTTTCTGGGACGTTGGTCTTGAGGACTGCAGGAGGATACAAACTTAAAACAAGGGGATCCAAATAAACACATCTAAACCAACAACTCAGTCTTCAGGATCAATGCACTCTATAAAAAAAGGTACAAAAAGCAGATACTGGAATGATACCATGTGTGTAAGTAAGGTAAAGGGGAGTACCTGTTAAAAGGGTAGTAGTGACAAATTTTGTAGTGTAGAAACTTCCAAGCAGATGAACTTTAAAAACAGTGGCCTCTAGGGGCAGGCCTGGACACTACTGAATAGGCTTAGTTTGCAAACAAATTGTTGACCCGTATGACCTTAGTCTTACCTCTAATGATTGACAGCTTAGCTTGGACACTGATTTCGCCTTCGCTGTTCTCCGCCACACACTCATAGATGTTCTCATCTCGAGGTGCCCGGAGAGGCTGGATCCTTAGGACGGCCCCCGCACCTTCGTCAAACTCTATTGTCTGTGCAAGAGGAAAGAGAGGCGGTAAATTACACTGAAATGGTAAAATGTCACTAACACAGTTGCCTGGAAGTTAAAAAATCTTTCCCGAAGACACAACGCCTGTGAATTGAATCCTGGAGTTGAGAGTTACCCATCACAAGTAGAGATCGACCGATATATCGATTTCCCGATATTTTCCCCGATATTTGAGCATTTTACCATAATCGGTTATCGGTTT
>JAUCMT010000053.1:1052821-1064997 GCA_032357475.1 Enteromius thamalakanensis
GTGATAATACCGTATACCGTGATAAAAGCTCAATCAATTAATCGCAGCATGAAAATGTGATACCGGCACATGCCTATGTTCTAACTGCAGTAATGTCAACACAGCACTCATAAAGTTATTTCATTTGCTAAAGTGTCGGTTAGACTATCTGCATCACCCTCAAGTTTCCTGACAGTGCACTAAAATGTAAACACAGTTATATATATATATATATATATATATATAGCACATATTGTCTTAAAAGAGAGGTCATTGAGTCTTTGAGATGCTTGACTGTACCTTTCACAAAAGCCAATTTAATTACAAATCCGGCCTGGCTTTGATCTGCATTAGTCCTTGAAAGAAGAATGACGTTACATTCTGGATTCTCGCCAAGCCATCTACATGCGACGCCTGCCCTTTAAGACCCAAATAAGAGCTTTTCAAGGGGCGGAAATATCGGCAGGCATTTATATTCCGGACCCCAGCGAGGAATAAAATTACATTAAGCGCAGGTGCAACTTGGAAATTGGAATACTTTTCTTAGCTGGCTAAATAGCAGCTCCAAATAGTTGCCACGGGATTGCAGTATGGAATCGCTCAAATCAAGCTAAATAAATCGTTATTTGGGAAGCTGGCAACCTATGATTCGGCAGCCGCTCCAGAGGATGGGATGGTTCCTTTCAGAGGTGGACAATTACGCTGCCACTCACTGTTATTGGCGGCGCAGCCTGAGGTGGGGTGGATGGGCTGCATTAGCATTCCAACACTGCGCATCCATTTAGTCTAGGTGTAACCACACTGCCGCAGGCAGGATGTTAGTGCTTTACGCTGCAGACAACATCCTGCTCTCATGGTAGGAAGCAATGAATCCCAACATGAATGCAAGCTCCTGTCTTTTACTGATGGTGGGATATAATCCATCCTGGTATTTGGGCACCAAGCGAAACAACACATTTAGTTTTGTTCAAACTAATGCACTAGCGTAGCCTCCTCTATGCTGAGAGGCACCTGAACTACACAAGTGGAGCGGTTCAGATTAAGAGCTCTTTCCTCAAGGACGCCAGCACCCTCACTAGTACCATTAACTGAAATAACTTGATCGTGCTAATTAACAACCCCGGGGTCAATTCGTCACCTTGTTTATACATGCTCCACTCGACAGGGCCTGCACCGAATTTGGGAAGAGCGCCGCGCTAATGGTGGCTGTGGCAACAAATGGGGAATTTTTTTGCCCCTTTATTCACCATAATAAAACCATTTTGCTCAAGCACGTTGACTCCTCACCGCTGTAATTACATGACAGCACTGTGGTGAGTGGGTGCAGGAGTGTATAATCTCATTCTGACCGCGACTGGAGCCTCGGGAGAAAGCTCACTAAGGCAGACGTGAATGTGTGCGAGTGAGGTAAGTGTCCCCGGGTTCACGACTGGGCTGAGTAGATGCGGTTCCCTCCCCTCAGCCTGCTGAATGCGAGAGACGTGTTGAAGACAGAAAACAGATGGCCAGGTTTGGGTTTGAGTCTCCTGTCTGTCACCTCCCTCCATCCCTGCTCGAGAATAACAACTGGCCACTTTTTACGGCCATTATAAAAGCTGCAAGGAGGAAAGAGCAAATAGAGTCTACCACAGGCGTGCTTTCCCATGTTACTAATCTTGCTGACTGGGCTGCACAAGGGACGAATTGTAGAATAGGAGTGGGGTCAAAGGTGAGGTGACCCCACATGCTCAGGAGGAACGGGGTGGAGGGGTTGTTGGCTTCAACTTGGGCAGCTAGATATTCTGATGTGTCCCTGAACGAGCCGCAGAGGAAACAGAGACTACGCTGTCCGCATATGAAAGTACCACTCATAAACAGGCATCGAAACACTAGGTTATTGTTGGGAGTTCGACCTCGTGAAGGACATTCAGTGTTCTAGGAGGCTCAGCGCTAACGCTGTGTTGCATCAGAATACGCCTTGACCAGCGCCCACCCAAAAGAAGTTCTTCGGACAACTGAAGACTTGCAGGAGGGATCAAAGGTGAAAGGTCAAGCAGCTGGTTAAAGCTCTTTTTTAACCATGGAGCATTCCAGCGCTCTCTGTTAGGGACCACACTTGCTGGGAATAATATTGCAAGACCATCAAAAACAATGCTTTTGACTCCTACGTCTGCCCACAAAAGCATTAAAAAGATGCCAGCATTGCGTGCCGGGGATGCCCCTCTGGGCGCTTCTTTCGTGTCAGGCAACTGGCCCTTTTCAACAGTGTATCAGACGTTAAGAGCTGCATGGTGTGAGGTGTAGTCAGCATGAGAGCAGGAGGCACCTTCGTTTCTTTATCTCTAAAGAGATCTGACAGGCCCTCTGAGCTGCGAGACAGTACCTCGACTTAGCTGTGGCGCATCAGCCACCCCGCGGCCTCTACCTCGTCCAGAGGGTCCGAGCGGTCAAAGAAATGACAAACGTCGGCAGAACGAACAGGTAAGAGGACGACAGCGCTACACCGGGAGCCTCGCTCTGTCCTTTCACAGAACCCTTCCATCAACAACGCTCAATTGACTCGCATTCATGGGACAACGGCCCTAACTAAGAGAGGGAAAATGAGATGAGTAAATCTTTCCTTGCTCAGGGAGAGAGTGAGAGAGAACACAATCGGGTCAATCCGATGAATCGATCTGGGTGATTGGTTGACTGGGCAGACGGAATTGACAGAAAAACATTTTCCCGCAAGCGAGTCAGGCTGATTATACAGCAATCAATTTTTCATTACTGTAACAATTGGTAGTGCTGACCGAAAACGTGAAATTGTGGGAAAGCTAATCCAATACTATAGCTTCGATGACTTGTTAGAGATCCTGCAATTAGCCAAAGAACACTCAAAGCTCTCATGAGATCCATAATCAGATGCAGACAAATAGACTCTAATTCTGATCTTAGATACAGCTACTTTATTTTCAAACCTAGCATCGATACTTTGGGCTCTTTGTTTCTCTGTGTGCAGAGAGCTGTTCTGTTCATTACAGGCTAGGAAGCCCCCCTCCTCCTCCCTCTCACCGCCCAAGTCTTGTTAGTACCCGCTGAGCGTGAACGGGAATGTGTGGGCCGGCTTAATCAAAATCACTCGCGAGGAATTTGAATACTTTAAATTAAGAAGCTGTGACGCTCGTTTCTCCTGGTCTCTCTGGTCCAGCCACCTGGTGCGGCGCGTCTGCTGATTATGGAGAAACGGGTAGGAGGAGGTGCCGAAGAAGAGCTGAACACATCAAGTGGTGAACCACCAACTGTGCAAGCAGGGAACGAAATGAAAAAGAACAACACAGGCCTACGTTGCCATAGTTATCATCCTGGCTCCCTCAAAAGGGGAAGGTTGTGTTCAAGGGGTGCACTTCTTGTGTTATTGCTATTCCCATCATCTGAGGCGGGCACCTGATACCTGAGCCCTAGGCCCTCGAGTGCACTCCGGGACGACCGGTAAGGGTGGTTATGTGGCATCATTTAGGGAGATGCTTGAACGAGACAGATTGTTAAGCCAGGATGGAGCTGTCAGCGGATAAGTGTGTTTGCTTGCTAAACATGTGATGCTAGTCCCTCATTCCATCTGTCTGGTTACTAAGAGGGGGGGAAAGTACTGTGAGGGTGGGAGAGAGCAAAAGAAGCAGGTTTTGGAAAACCTGGTAAAAAGAACTGAAGGCTGTCATTCCAGTACAGCCCAAGCTGTTCGGCTGTCGTCAGGCGTGCTCAGCAAGATGCAGCCTGCTCCATATGGCTTGCTCGGATCTGCCATCTCAAGGGAAGAGCTGCCTGCCTGCGAGAGAATGTGTGATTGTGTTTCACTCTGAAACGCTCATGTTTATGCAGAATATCAAGCCGGGTATTGTTACCGCTGTCCAGTTCTCTCTAAAATAGAAGCAGAAGCCTTTCCCAAAATGTTTTTTCTTGGCAAACCTCTGCATTGTTGAGTTTCCAGAGTGCTTTAGAAATCGCATGGAGTCCAAGGGAAACTTTCCACAGCATACCTAGCTGGGGGAGATGCTTTCTCCCAAGCCTAGCAACCTTGAGCATATTCCCAGGGTGCAAATGTGGGTTCCAGACTGGCTCAGCAGACCAAATCTAACAAAGGTCTGATATTCCATCACAACAACACTTAGAAAAAAAAAGAAATGCAGAGGCAATGGCTGGTAAAAAATAGTAAATCATTATATGCAAACTAACTGTGCACTGCGTTATGCAATTTATCTATTATAGTTTGTATAGGCTAAAGACTCTCAAAGGCAAACTCCCAGAAAGTCATCATTTAAGGATGCACTCGCAAATGTAAGTAAAATAATCACATAAATCTTGCATGGAAAACGTTCCCTCTCTGTCTCTGATCAAGCGGGGGCAATAAGAATCGTGCAGTCTTGTGCGAGCAAGAGCTTGATTGAGCAAGTGTGAATGGTAACAAGGCCCGAGGGGCCAAACAGACAGGCAGCAGGGATTACAGAGTGGGATTGAATAAGCTCATGTATGGAACACACATGAGAGAAACTGCGCAGGGAGCCCTGTTTACTAGAGCAAGCTATTCCCCGGAAGCACACAGGGGCGGGGGGCTGCTTACACACACATGCAGGATCTGGATGAAAACAGATTTGTCTGGAGCCACGTAAAAATGATGGAATAGAACATATACACTTGCAAAACAGAGGTACCACCTAACGGGCCGTATTAAGGGTAGTTGCTGTGTGTGCACGCCAATTTAGAAGCAAGAATGTGAAGCGCCACAACAAAAACACTGGAGAAAACAACATTCACATATTGCGCAGCCAATAAACTCAACGTTCCTTTAATTTTGCCCAATAAACTCTCACAGCATGCTGTTAGATCTCCAAAATTAAGTTCTATTTGAAGCTCAATTTAACTTTGTTTTGGTCATGAAGCTACTAGAACACAGAATTACTGAGGAAAAAGCATTGTTTAGTATGCAGGCTGCAGAAGAAGTATTTGATTGGTTTTAATGCACAAGATGATTTCTAGGTCTGTTACGGAAATGTGCAATTTTTAAAAGTATGCAGTATTATACTGGACCATTTTAGCAAAGATTAAGCCAGTATACCATTTTGAATGTGCCGTTTTAAAAACCAGTATGCAGTATATACTGAAAGCAGTAAACTAGTATTCCATTCTGAACATACCATTTTTAAAAGCGAGTATGCAGTACACGGTATATACTGCAAAATGTTTATTAAAAAGTAAGCTAGCATTCCATTCCGTTTTAAAAACTAGCATGCAATCTATAGTAAACGCTTCTCAATTAGTATTTCGTCCCAACCACGGTCAGAGTCTGTGGTGCAGCATAGCTCAGCGAGTGTGTGCTAAGGGCCAGATTTAGTATGTGTGTGAGAGAAAAGGATGGGGTCAGTAAGAGAGGAGTGCAGCCGGTCGCCATCGCTCCCCGTGGAAATGTGAACCAGCTGTGGCATTCTGGGGGCCGATAACACTGGGCCTTTTGTCCATCTGCCCTGACTTTCTGACATTCTCCCACTCGCTCTCATTCCTCATCACTCGCTTTCTCTCTAGATTTCTCACTTAGCCACCACTCGGGTAAAGAAAACAATCTTCAATCGGTAAGTGGGGGGCTCTCGGTCTCGCACACGATTGAAAGGCAGTCACAGAGACACAATATGTTATAAGCACACATAAACAAACGGAAGGCATGCGACCACACAAAAGAGGCTTGATGGGTTGTTGAAGGAAACTGACAAAAAGGCACATGTTTCACGAAACCTATTTTCTGTCAGAAAGCAAAAAAATAAACAAAAAAAAACAACACCAAGGGAAATCTTCCAAGAATTGAATCTTCTGCAAACCCTCTGCAAGAACATCAAAACCAAATGTCAGACATATTCCTACACTTACACAAATATGATGTGCTTCAGTAACTACAACAATTTCGTTTTTTGCTAAATAAAAGCTAGCTAGCAGAATCATATTTTCCTGAAGAGGAAGCAACAGCAAAAAGCTCAAGCGGTTTTTATTTACACTAACAATACGTGACGTGCTGTCATGATCACTGATATGAAGTTGGAAACGTATCGCAAACAAGCTACATTTAAGCCTTTTCAGATAATTTGCAAACTGTGCTAGTATCGCCACTAAACCTGCGCTAAACTGTAAAGGTGAATCGCCTAAAACCTTCGCATACTAGCTTTCGTTACATACGAGTGAAAGAAAGACTTTCAAAGATTAGCATCCTCACATAAATGACAACGCATGATGTTTCTGTTTGCACTCCGCTCTCATTAGCCTGCAGTACGGATAATTATCGCAAGCTTCGCGAAAAACCAAATCCCACATTCCGTGTCAACGTGGAATAACTGCAGTCAGCTGTCCACTCGGACGACATAAACTACCTTCTCCTCCCTGTGCTAGGCAGCCCCCTTCCCAGCATTCCACAGCTAAAATAAATAACCCGTCTCCGAATGGTATTTTAATGAGAGTGTGGGAGTGGAACTGTTATGCGCAGCTCTCCGCATGCCAACGTCTGAGCCTGGCCTCCCTTTACGCCGCTAACAATTAGTTAGCTAATCAGCCACCACTGTGAGAGAAATATCTTTTCATAAACACAATATGATGGGGACAATCAGGCTAGTTGAAGCACGCTACAGCACTGGCAACATTACGCGAGCGGCGCACTTAGCAGTGGCTGCATACCCTTGGAACGAGGGCGCACGGTAACCTTTAAAGAGCGGGTTAATGTATGGGGAGAGGTTTTGCGGCTAGGGACGAATTCATTACGGCGACAATCTCAGCTGATTTGCCATTTCAACCTTCTTCCTATAAACCTCAGGACGCCATTTCAAACCCACCCCCCCAGTTTTAACCTTAATCTAACCCTCGTCTAAGAGGAGACAGGTGAATATCAATTATGTACTGAGAAGTATCAATGTCAGACAGACGGTCCGAGCTGCAGGGGTCCATTTAGGCTAGCGTGTGTTGCTGAGGCAGGGAGTCTTGGTTTGGAAGTTTCACGCTAGCTTAACACAGTTATTTCATCATTGGCTCCCTGGGCCTAAAAGGTAATCTTAGGCGCCTTGCTTGGGATTTTACTGTGGGTTCGAGAAGATGGCAATGCGGTGGCGGAGATTAGCCTGCATGAGATGTTTCAGGGTCGAATGTACTCGGATGTTCCCTGACGGCAAGCTTGTTTTAACTAAACGGCCACCGTGTTGAAAGCAATTACGGCTGCTGTTGAGAGCGGCGGAGCAGTCGCTGTACCATGAATGGCAAGTCTCCCGGAAGTTCCATTAAATCCTGAGGTGGGAGTCTGCAGGTTACACACAGAGACAAAACTAAAGGGGAAAGGCTGGCTTGTCCTCTGGAGCCGCCGATAAATCTTTGCCTATGGGAAGCGTCACTGATCCTTCTTCAGTTACCCAAGCGTGATACGCCACTCACGTTTGCATCCATTTGCAAGTCAAGTGGCTCACTTCGCATTCAGCACAGACGGGAGCGGCGGATAGGATCTCCCCAGGACTCCAGACAACATTGATTGATAAAAACTAAATTAATACATACAAAACATGGCTGTTTATGAGCAGCTACAAGGAACGGAGGCTTAAACGTAGAATGGGCAACATTGGTATTCCGAAGAAGGCCACACTGGCGTTTAGCCTACAACTACACAGGATACGACCCCTGACAGAACTGTCTAACCTGATGTGACCCCCAGGGCACCATGGGAATTCACAACAGCTTTGCAAAAAAAGGTAGACACCCCTGATGGACCGTGCACGCCTTAGAGAGAAAGCAGTTGTCTTATTCCGGGAATTCCCTGGTCGAAGGAATTGGCTGTTTTAGCAGTGGCTAAAATGAAAACAATAGGCATGTATTGGCAGATTATGGGAGAGAAAAAAAATGAAATGATGGCTTCTCGAAAAACCCAAATTCCTCCTATTCCTTCAGCTCCCGTTTCATCTCCACCCAAGGCGAAGGCTAAAAATAGAGGGACTGGGAAAACTCACTTTTAGCCCCGTAACTGTGGAGAACTTGGTTTGACACTGAGCTGATGGGGAGGAAGTAGAAGAAGAGGAAAAAAACGATGGGGACGTGGAGTACGAGGGCTATTCTGGGTAATATTTTATTTTTTATATAATTTACAGCACCTTCATATAGGAGAGTTCAGACAGAGAACGATGTTTCTAATGGAGAGTGCTGAAACTCCACCCACATGTTCAGACTTGCAGTCTGGTTTCAGTCAAGCGCTCGGTCAAAGGTCAGGTGAGTTGGCGCTCTCCATGGCAACTACAGAAAAAAAGTCCATGCCGAAGGGCTGCTTACGACCCTGACCTCGTCGCCAGCTTGGCAATTGCTCTTTTAACTGTCCATCATGGGAATAATCCTGCCATTCCCTGTGACCCGCACAACTCTGGAAAGAGAAGGGGCCACATGACTTCCTGTCTGCTGTTGGACTCTGAAGTCGAAGGGTGCATAAGAAGCATGAATGGGGACTTCAAAGCCTCTAAGAAGAGGTGAACGTATTTATAGACAGTGCTGACGGTAAAGTTGGCAGTAGTGCTGGAGGGGCGTCTAGCATAAAAAGCAGGGTTGCCCTGAAAGAACTCTAGAGCCTGCTGGGAGATAAAAATAACTCTGAGGCAGCCGGGCCCCAAACTGATTAATGACTCCATGCTACAATTGAACATTGTGTAAACAATGGATCCTGGGCTCTGGCTCAACAAATATTAGATGGGAATTGTCTTGTTGGGATACAAGAAGCTGTTTTGAGACAAATACATGGGAGACTAGTAAACAAGTTACCCTGGCATCTCCAAAACTATTTTAATGAGCTCAAAAAATGGTGTACTAACTTTCCAAGATACCGTCAATGTTTGAGACCCCTTCAACTTGATGTTTCTGAACTAACTAGATGTTTAAGAAAGGAAACGAAAGATATCATTTTATCAATTGGGAAAGGATTAGGTTTTGGAAAACGGTGTTAACATAACATAACAGAGCCAGACGGTGATAGGGGAAGAGTTGATGTTAGCCAAAACTAAGTTTAAGAGGAAGTTATCACCTAAATTCTCCAGATTAACAACCACAAATTGCTTCTTTTTAAACTAGCATCAATTCATGTGGTTATTTGTGTGGGTAACCGGATGCATCTGTAAGCATTAAAGATCCTTACATCAGCTGAGCTCTCTGTAGAGTAACAATATCCGCAGAGGAGACCATGACAGAAATCTATACTGGAGCCGGACAAAACCCTTACACACACACACACTCACAAACTCCATTTCAGACACCCGTCTAGATGAAATATGCATGAGGCACTTTAGCTATTTCCATGACACACTTGACTTTCGTGTACCTTGACTTGTCTGTTGAGAAGACAAAGGATTTCTGAACTTTTGCCACTAGTGAAAGTGCACTATAGGAAAGATCCACCGGGGAACAGGAACAAAACAAGAGCCAAGCTTAAACTCAACCCGTATTTCCCACACAAGCACCACAGATCAGCGTGCTAGGATTACATGGAGTAACCAAAGGTGTGTGCCCTGCTAAAATAATCCGATTTAGCACTTTGATAACAAGAGGAACTTTGTACTGCGATTCTTAATTTGCAGTAATCCAGAAAATGTGTCTACGTTCTGATGATTTTTAAAAGCAAAGTGATTCTGATCACATTCGCTGAAAAGAGATTAATATTCAGCTGCCGGGCTTATCCGTGCTGTTGCTCGTTGCTAACTGAATTTAAGAGGGCAAATGTCAGCCGTCTTTGATATTTATCATCTAGAAACCCCAATGAAGCTCCTAACTGCAATTCTGATGGCAGGAAGGAGAAAGACTTGAAAAAAAATCAAATGAGCTCAACCCTCCAATTTTATTCAGACACATAAAATGAAAAATAAATAGCTCTGTATAATAAAAATAATTAAATGATTATTCCCACATTGTGTTATGTTACTGCAACTGTGTTAACATGTTTCACTGCAGCATGTCTCACAAAAACATACATAGCTTTTAAATCTGGAAAAAAGGCAGTGGCTATAAATGAAAACCCAAGTGTGAAGCCATGCGTGTGCGACAAGCGTGCATGTGTGTGTGCATTTACACCAGCAGCACCCTTCTCAACAACGGAGACTCATATCTTTAAACCCTTCTAGGACAAAGCAATCCATTGATGATAGCTACTTTCATGCTTTTTAAACGAGCATCATTTCTGTCGCCGTAATCGAATTTCACTCGTGTTACTATTTTCCAGCTTGAACGGCATCCAAGAAGCAGGAGGAAACCTCACAACGGGTTGTGCAAGAGCCGACCGCACTGAGCTGGAATCCAAAGGCAAAATAAAGAAAAACAAGCCGAAGAGAGCGGAAGAAAATCAATAGCCCTCCTTGAGCAGCTCCAGCAGATGAACAATTATTACTGTTTTGCTGGATGTTTTTACTGAACACATATTGGAGGAGTATTTTGCTTCAGACCAAAGATAAATAAAACATCACATGACTAGTAGAAGCCAATATAATATCATTTTGAGGAGAACACAATAGGAGAGAGGACGGAACCCTGTGGGACACCTATGCTAATCATCATTTATCTTAACACCAGTCTTGGGACTCTCCATAATAAACACTTTTCTAAACCATAATAATAAGTTACGCTAAATTATGCCTTTTTTTTCGGAAAAGAAACAAAAAACCTGGCTAGTTTGACTTTTTCCAGCTGCGCGCAACGATCCCCAAATTTTCACCTCGCCCACGGAGATGTTTAGGAAGTCACCATGCTGCTTGCCTGAGATGTTAGAAATTTCCAGCATGAAGCTTCGCACAACATGGCAACGGACATCAAACGCTGGCCTCAGATGGTTGTATGGGAAGACGCCACATGAAAGCATCCAAACAACATGAAACATACTCGGGATACTTCCTTATTTGGAGTCTGAAAAAGCAGCACGGACCGTTGCTGCGTCCTCATGGCTAACAGAGATGTTGTTTACCAGACACTTCAGTTAATGATATTAGATTGCCCAAATCACAATCATGCCACCATCTGAGCTATCAAAGGCCCTGTGTTTGAGTCACAAGACATCAAGACCTTGTTGTTTTGGTAGAGCTAACATTCTTAGTTAAGCAAATAAGGGTGCTCAGTGCGACCCTAAGCTGAAGTCAATACATTTATCCACATATATTTTGAGCTAATTGCTAGCCAGGTGCTAGCTAGGATTAATTTAAGTGCCATGTACGACTAAAAAGGTTGTCAAATTCAGTCTTCTGACACAAGCAAGGCCATGTTTGTTTTAAACTGTATTTTCACATATTCAGAGGCCGCCTGAATTCTTAATGCACTGTGATTTCTATTTTCTCTCGTTATGTGTTTTTCTGCATTTCCTTTGCTTCTTTTGGGCGGATATGAGTGCATCACATACAGTCACACGCTCGCCTCCTCATTCCACACAGACCGGAACTCCCCGCCAGCTCACACGCTGTTGCCTGCGCACACACACACACACACACGCATGAACAACAACAACGCACACACACACACAAACAGATCATTTCATCATCTTATAATCTACGCAAAGCATGTCAAGCGAGACCATTTGGACTCTCGCTTTCATGTCGTCCTAATGCACCTCTCATGAATCAGCCCTGAAATATTGTGACGCATAGATTATTGCTGGCTCTTCACACAAATAGGGGACAAATTGGTGTCTCTTCATGTTTAAAGAAATAGAGGCACAAATTGAAAGCTTTTTTTTTTTTTTTTTTTTTTTGGAGTGGGAACTATTAAAAGCGATTGTGACATCATTTGGATGCTATTACTAATGCATTCATTGGTATTAGATTTAAATCAAATTTTTAAATGATTACTATTATCTAGGTAATATTCCTAGATTTACTTGCTAATGCTATTTTCATGTAGCCTGGGCCCGCCCTTTATTCCTGTGATTCAATTTCGCGAGCAAAGTTAGTCTGGCAAAGATTCCGTTTTAGAGCATTTCCCAAGCATTTCTCATTGGTTCCCAAAAAAGTGGGAACCAATGAGAAACGAGCTCCCTCCCCACTGCTTTAATTTTCCTACCTCCCTTGTATTTTCCTACTGCTTTAATGAAGGTTGCGGTGGCTTCAGGTTCCGTCGCTACGCATACGTCATGGGAACGATTGGTTGTAGATTCGTCCAGTAGTATACAGAGGCATCTGATGGACGCAGGTTAAGCCCGCCTCCCAGAAGGCGGG
>JAUCMT010000053.1:1093347-1111643 GCA_032357475.1 Enteromius thamalakanensis
TGGAGGCCACACACACTACTGAGCCTCATTTTGACTTGTTTTAAGGACATTACATCAAAGTTGGATCAGCCTGTAGTGTGTTTTTCAATTTTCAATTATGAGTGTGACTCCAAATCCAGACCTCCATGTGTTAATAAATTTGATTTCCATTGATCATTTTTGTGGGATTTTGTTGTCAACTATGTAAAGAACAAAGTATTTAATAAGTATATTTCATTCATTCAGATCTAAGATGTGTTATTTTAGGGTTCCATTTTTTGAGCAGTATATATATAGGATTGTCTATAGTATAAAATGTTTATATATATTGTTAACATATGTCCATATCATATAATACAATATACCATTCTGATATATATTGTTAACATATATAGTCAAAACATGCACAAGCATGTACTATATTAAAAATATTTTATATATGTTATACACATATACAAACATATATCCAGAAGATGGATATATGTGATAATAATATATTGCCTTATATATAACATATATGACATACATTACATTTCCCGTATATCTCCCAGCTAACACAATAAACAGTGGTTTGTTGGTTTGGTGTCAAGCGCAGGGGTCCCAGTGCTCCCTGAAGGAGGTGTCCAGCTCCTACAGACGGCCTCAGGCATGGATAAGAGGATTATTCTCCTATTATCGGCCCCACAGGGGCATTAGCGCGACCCCTGCTCCAGCGTTCAACAGGGCAGGACCTTGCCCTCAGCGACAACATCATAATGGACGGATGTAGTCGCACCCGGGAAACCAGGCTGGACGGGGTCGAAAGAACACGCGCTTTAGCTTTGGAAAACAGCCATCAACTGCTGCTAGCATGCTAACTCATTCACCTCACTCTGAAAAGCGAAGCGGACATAGAGGAGAGGGTACTGTCAGTCTGCGAAAGGGATTTTTCAACAGCTATTGATTTCATGGCAAATTCAATTCCCATGACCCAAGCAGAAGTCATTTCCTGTTACGCGCACAGATCTAAGAGCAAACGCAATGGAGATCAACAGAGCCTGGAGAAAGCTAACAGTGTGGATGTCAATCTACTAGAACTAAATGACTAGAATCTCCTAGTTGCTGGTATCAGTGAAGTCCTGATAACTTCACTCCTGAGCTTTGATGGCAAATAAAAAGTCACTTTGAGAGCATTCAAAACAAAATTAAACACTAGGAAGACATCCACTAGAATTTGACACAATACTAATGATATACTGCTAATTCAAAAAGTAATTTCCTGTTAGCATGTGGACATTCACAAGCAAACACAATCAAGATCAACAGGGTCTAAGAAGGTCAAAGCTAACGTTTTGGATGCACGATGACACAAAATGTCATGTGACTAGCAACTCTTGAGCTGCTAACATAAACGACATCTTGACAATGCTAATTGACTACGTACCAATAATGTAGCAAGACCCAAACCCCCCTGAACTTTTGGTGTCAAACAAGATCAATGGCTACCAATGAAATCTAAGCTAACGTTGTGGACGTCAATCAGCTCAACCCTAAATATCATGTGACTAGCAACAAAGTCCTGATAATGCTAACTGGCTAATATAGCTAATTTAGAAAATCCAAATAAGCTTCATTTCTGAGCTTTGACATCAAAAATTAAAGCTACTTTGAGAACATTCAAAATTAGTCACAGGGAAAACATCTGCTAGAATAGGGCATGATACTAGCGATATGCTGCTATTTAAAAAATCATTTCCTGTTAGCATGCAGGTGTTTACAAGCAAACACAATCAAGATACACAGCAAATGAAGGTCAAAGCTAACGACTAGCTAAACGCTAGTCACGTAACAAAATGACAAGTAAGTAGCTAATGTAAAAACTTCTTTCTTGTTAGCATGAAAATTTGCGAGAGCAGTCTACAGAGGAAATGTAAGTCCTGGGACACTTAAAAAACTAAATTCTGAGAAGTAACAAAATATTAATGACATACGCGGCTAATTCAAAATGGCCACCGATGCACAATGCAATTCCATTGAAAAAATCCCATCCTTTTTCCTTTACCAAAGTCATTCGATTGCCAAAAACTTTTTTATAGGTACTATATTCAATGCCTGATTATCTAATTACATAAAATATATCTAATTAGTTTAGTTTGTATCTATTAATTAAGTAAATGTTAACTAGTATGTTTTTAATGACATATTGCATCGCAGAAGCCAAAACGATGAAATTAAATATTTTCATTTAGTCTATGGTTAACAAGCTAATAGCTTAGCCTCCTAGCATACCAACACTAACAGCTAAAGAAAATTTGATTAAGTACAAAAAGATATCACAATATCAGAAAAACGTGCTTTTGTCGAAGTAGATAGTCAATCTGAAAAAATGACATCAAGCTGAAGCTAACGATGCTACGCTAACTAGCTAAACTAAGCTTTTTCCCCCAATAATTTTAAAACATTCTTCAATAAAAGATTATGAGCATTGACACTACACAGCATTTCAAAGCATATAGCATCAAGATGAAAAAAGTCTTTAATGAAGCTGCAAATGACGTGATCGGACCAGAAATGATGCTACACTGTGAGTCACTGATGGACGATGTCATATTTCTCTAGCTTTTCATTTCCTGACGAGCACAGGAAGTGTTTCTAGCGCTAATGCAGCATAATGAAGAGCAAAGGCTGCACGTTAGTGCTTCGAGGAACATGAGGAGCTTCACTGGAACGGATCGCTGACTGTAACGGACACCGCTGAGGGTCTCGTATGGAGATATCAGCCGTTCCTCTCATAATTACTGTCAATCAGGGAAGCAGGAGAGCCTGGAGACGCCACACAGCTGTGATCTACAGCACAAAACATCCAGTGATGCTCCGCAGGCGCAGGACGTCCCGCTACAGGACACCAGCCTGACAATCACTGAACAAACCAGGAGGGTCTTATAACATGGACTGCTCCACAATGACACATTCATCAAATAAATAAATAAAAATCATGTTTTTTATGCTATCCTCTTTTTTGTTATTTTTACACTAATCAAAATAACACAAATGTATGATTGAGATTAATTTAAATGAAGAAAGATGATTTTTGAAAACGACTAAAAACTGAGACACGATTCGTTTAACACCGTATCTAGTGTATTACTATGATTGCATGCTAGGAGTGACTCGGCTACAGGAACGACAAGAGAAACCCATTTTCTGACAATGTTTAGCCTGCAGGGCTTCATGGGAAATCTGGACACGTGAAACGAACAACTGGTGCAGTGGGAAATGCACTTAAACTACAAAACAAAACTCAATCAAAAAGAGGGGCCGAAACACAACATCTAAAAAATAAATGATGGCAAAGTGATTCATATTGACATGAAACGACGCAGAATTTCAGATAAAGATCGAACAAAATGCCTCTTGTGTGGCCAAAATTGATTTTTCCTTCCTCCCGCGATGTTTTCTTTATAAAGCGTGTGTTTTTCAGGATATCTGACCCCTGTAGCACACACACACAGGACCCTGTCCCTGGGGACGCAGAGGCAATCTGCTGAGACGAAGGGCCCAGGCAATGAAAGAGCCTGTGATTGCGTTCGACCGCGTCTTAAAAAGATGTCATACATCAAACGGCGCAGCAGATAAAACGGTGTCCCGCGCGAGTTAATCAGCCGAGTGCTTGCACCGACACACAAACATTTGTCTCAATCTCATGCAGAAGCTCTGGGCCGCCTCGTTCATTAAAACACACAACTGTAAATAACTTTGGATAACTCCATTACAACAAAGAAAAATCACACGAGCCGATGCGTCGCATGCAAACGAGCCGACCTTGACGTTTCTGTGAACTCGTTTATGGCTAAATTACAACTACAAACTTCATCTGAGGCGCTCAAATCAACCGAATTAAACAATCAATCTCCTGACGACGCAAAAGCAATATCTAGTATATACTTTTAGAAGGAAGAAAAGCAGTTTAAATATCTTCATTTTGCCCAAAAGAGCTGCTTAAACAATCTTCAAAACATCTAATTTTGTGTTTTACAGAAAAACAGCAGCACGTTAAATATAAATAATGATATAAATGACATTTTTCATGTCGATTGTAGTGTATTTGATGTACAAAAACAGTCTGCTAATTGTCTACTATTTACTAAAATCTAACAAAAATACACAGTAAAAGATTTTTTAAAGCTATAAATAAAACAAAAATCCATGCAGCAGGTTTCACAAAAAAAAAAAACGTCTTTTTACTTCACTTGCCGATTAAAACATGAAGTGTTGTTTTCTGAATATCCTTTAAACATTATAAAAATAAACTTGCTTAAAACTATAGAAATATCTGCCAGTGCCAGTAGATCAGAAAAACTAAACTTTAATTCAATCAATTCAATTACATTTTTACAGAAACGAGCAGCTTGAGCATTCTTCAAAACATCTTGTTTCATGCTTTACAGAAGAAAGTTAATCATATAGGTTTCAAAAAGCTGTGTGACACATGTCAGAAATATAATTTACATTCATTTGAACAATGGCAATCTGACAAATCATTTTTATTTAAAACATTTAGTTTAATTCAATATTACTGTCATTATTTATTAAATTTACTAGACATTTCAGAGTGAAAATGTTTTCTACACCAGTAGACATCAAAAACACTGTCCGTTTACCTCAGTTTTGGCACTTAAATGTCTTTTTTGTCAATATAATACTGTGCTCAGTCTCTGTCAACCTCTTAAAAAACGTCCTTCGACAGCAAACCCTTGACAAAAACATCTATCTGGTGCATTTTTGTCCAGGGAAAGCCATCAGCGCTGGGCTCCGGTGACACGGAGGAATGTGTATCAGCTCAATATTGAGATACAATATAACTCATGACCTCTCGTCCGGCTCGAGCTCGCTTAATGAGAGCGTGGAGAAACAGCGGCTCTTCATTCATCCTTTACCTACTCCTTGAGCCTCTTTGAAGCACCTAACTGGGCTTTTTCTCTGCATCTTTTAGCTTGTTATCACCAGGAAGTTTCTTTAAAATGGTCATGTTTTAATATAGACGGCATTCATGGGAAAAGATTGTGACCTTGATGAGATCTGTGCTTTTTCTGCTTGTTCTTTTACATAGCATAAAAATGTCAACGTAGGAATAAAATCGGTGATAAATGTAAAGACATGTTAAATAATATTGAATTAAAAAGACCCGAATAGTATTTTCTTGTTACTGCAATAACATTTGACAATTCACAGCGTATTTTGTTTGTTTCCATCGATATTAAGATCTAATACACTATGATCTCCCTGAAAATAACATATTTGTTAATATTTACACACGCCACATGGTTTGAAACCCGTATGACTTACTTTCATCTGTAAAGCACAAAATGAGAAGTTTTGAAGAATGTTCAAGCCGCTCTTTTCCGTAAAATAAAATTATAAAAAAAGATGCAAAAAAGATGCAAGAAACTTCATTGAAAGTAGCCCACACAACTATAGTAAATACAAATACTATAAGTCTTAAGTTTTTAAGTATAAGTAAAAATTATATTTATAATGGACATATATTAAAAGAACTATGAAAACGTAAAAGTAGAATTTTAATAAAAACGAAAAAATGCAACTGTAACTCAAAACATTCTAAAACTAATAGCATAAATGTACAATAAACCTGTGGTTGTGGTACTTTTATGCTGATATACTTATGTTTTATAAAATAATAATATAACACAATTTTAAAAATTAATCAAATAATATAAATTCAAATCAGTGTTGTTTTTAAAACATTAGTTACAATGAACATATTTTAAAGAAGAAACTGAATCTGTAATAGAATATACGTAAATTAAATAGTAAAAAAAATATAAATTAATAGTTAATAGTTTTGTTATTTATTCAGATTTAAGTTGCTGTAGTCATTCAGTCCACTACATGTACTCTAAACTAAGCAGAGTTCTCAAAAATGTGTTTCTAAACAAACTGGTTACAAACAGGGAAGCAGAGGCCAAGAAGCCCAAAGGCTCATCTTAAGAAATGTTCTGCTCTATGAACAGGACACATAATGCTGTCTCTGAATTATTAATTACTTGACAACAAGGAGTCGAGTCACTGGGAATTATCTGAGGAAAGGTCGACTCAGGGTCTCCTCTCACCAGGAGCGAGACTGCCGGTCTCTCTCTCGACTCCAGTCTCCAGCGTGAGGAATATCCCTCCTTCATGAATAGCACATCTTAAATGTTTAGCCAACGCTCCCAAAAGCCACTGGATTTTTCAGTGGAATACGTAATGACCTCTCTAACTGAGCGAACCGCAAGCATTTGAACCGTTCAGCCTTCTCTGGGAATTCAGTGGATTACAAAGACCTGGAACTAATGCAGTGTTTGGGAAGTGAATCTCGCTTGCCAAGTTAGAAACTGCTCTTAATGTGGAGTGCTACTCTTTTTAACCGACAAAACACTAGCTATTTGTTGCTATTAGGAAAGAAGGATGTTTAAGAGGGAAAGTTGGAGAACAGCTTGGATGGTGTTAGCTACACGAGCTAACGAAAGCAGCTAACTAGCTATTAGAAATAATGCATCGGGAAAAACTGAAAAAGGGGAAACAAACTACAAGCTACAAAAAACTGGTGCTATTAAAAAGAATGTTTTTGATGCAATTAAAAAGATGCAATTATTAGCTAAACTACAAGCTAACAAAGGCAGCTGACGACATGTTGCAAAAAATGCTATTTAAGAGTGAAATAACAGAAGGGGAAACGGTTAGCCAAACAACAAGCTAAGAAATATGTAAAGGTAAGTAGTTCACTACTTTTAAAGCTATCAAAAATCAGCAAGCTATATGCTAAAAACATATACGGGTACATTTACAACCCGAAAATAACTTAGCTAAACTACAAGCTAACAAAAATCTGCTAACTATGCTATTGGAAAGAATGTTTTTATAGCAGCTACCTATTTGCAATTAGAAACAATGCTACTAGGAAGGTAAAAAAAGCCAAATAGTTAGCTAAGAAGGCTTTCAAAAGCAGATCATATTTATTATTAAATTTAACGGGGAAAACCTGACAAGGTGAAATTGTTAGCTAAACTACAAGCTAACGAAATAAGCATGGCTAAAAACCATAGAAGCCTGAGACCACCACAAGAAGCAGTTATATGCTATTACAAAGAATGCTAAGTGTGAAACGATGAAATAAAGCTTAATGTTAACTAAAACAAGGTGCAGAAGATAGCTATGCTACAAGCTAACAAAAAGTAGGTTAATAATATAGACTGAAACTAAAAACTGTAATAGTAGCCTCCACAATTCACACGAACATTTAATACATAAATAAATTAAATACATAAATAAAGAAGTAGAGACTTGCTAGCACGTAGCTGCGTCACTGTATTTATTTAGCTAGTCTCGCTCCAGTACAGTGAAGTAATGTCAAACAAACACTGTGAAAACATAATTATGGCTTTTCAACATGATTCCTTCAACCATACACCACAGGCTGAGTGCAAAATATAATGCTAGGCACTTTGCCATAGCACCTCCTTTATCTTTATCAAATCATCTTTCTTTCATGATGAAGTGCTGAGATCAGGTGAGGCTAGGCAGAATGTTCCGGCCCCTCACATCCAACATAACACCTCACATCCATCAAAACCCGGCAGAAAAGGTGAAAATAATGCTCCCGACCCCTTTCCATTAGCTAACAGAAGGCTACTATGAAACTGCGGCTTGCTACAAGCTACTCATCATCTACAGTCAGGCTAGCCTTTTAGAAGAAGTTATAGCTACACTATAAACTACTCCAAAAATCTGCTAACTACATGAAAGATTTCTGAAACGCAGATACCTGTTGGTTTTAAAAACTCATGTGTTGTGAACATCACTTAAAAATGTCCCTTTTTTGCTCCTTTTAGCTAATTTAGCAAATTAGTCCTATAAAGGTGTATAATAGCCTGGCTTCCGCGATTATAAAGCTCATAGGAGCTTAGTCTGGCCAAGCTACCTTACTACCCACCTTCTGGGAGGCGGGCTTAACCTGCGTCCATCAGATGCCTCTGTATACTACTGGACGAATTTACAACCAATCAGACCACTCATTCTGATGCGTATGCGTAGCGACGGAACCTGAAGCCACCGTAACGAGTTGTAGCGAGCTTCATTAAAGCTGTAGGAAAATGTCTTTACTTACTTTAATTAATTCTTCTCCGTCAGAAAACCTGTCATGAAAATTTCTCAAAACAGCTGCAACAGCAAAGTCGAACGATTGTTGCTGCTCGGTACACACCATGTTTAAAACCCGATTGGTCGCAGAACTGCTGCGTCATCGCGTTATACCCGCCACAGTCGTGCTTTGGGGGGCGGGAGCTCGTTTCTCATTGGTTCCCACTTTTTTGGGATTCTGAAATGCTTTAAAACGGCAGCTTGGCCAAATTGACAATGAATGTAGCGTCAAAGGAAGTATGGGCGGGCCTAGACTAGTATAACAATACTTATATCCGTAAATATATGTTTTGGTTTGGTACACACGTACGTATATCGAACAAATACAGCATTCTTTAACCACTGCATTGAAAACTTCCAGTCTGATATTTTTACTATTATTAAGAAACCTTTTAAAATTATGTCAATTTTTTTAGTCAGGAAATTCAATTGATTTTGATGTGTTGCTGTTTATACGGCAGCGCAATCATTTCTTCCTCTTTAATACTAGTTTTAACGCTAAATAATCATGAATGAACATCTCATGCCTCCTTTAATCACTCAGTCAGTGTTTCAACCACATAAAGGAGGCAATAAAATGGCTTGTAAACAAAATAGCATTTAATTTACCTTGAGTAAAGTCATGAGTGTCCACAGTTCATAAGTTCACAAAGAATTTAAAGTATAGAGAAGAAAAAATTGCGGAATATTAAACTGTGTACTCATTATATTTGACTTTACCTGTCTTAACTGTGTTTAAATAAATTGTTTATGAAGCAAGTTCAGAAAAGTTTAAAAGATAGCCCCTTGACATGGGTTGTTTATTTTGATATTTTCTTTCTTTTTTACGTTTTTACCTTTGACAAAAATGGACAATAAATGAATTGGAATATCCAACTGTATTTTTAAAGGTATGGACATCTCATTTTATTATCGACCCATTCAAGGAACTCAATGAAGTACAAAGGTGTCATGTTTGGAGTGGTTAGCATGCACCATACTCTCCAACTTCACCATCCGGTTCCATAAAGCATCTTTCTCCATCGACAGCTGTTTAAAAGTAACCAAGCATTCTAAATATTTAATTTTCCTGCAAGGAACATATACATAATTCTTCATCATTTTAGAGTAGATGCATCACCAGAGGCAGATCTTAAAAGCGAGCCCTGTCTGTGGCGTTCTGGATTGTCAAATTGTGTATATCTTGCACCACTGAATGAATGGGAATGCTAACAGACAGCTTTCTCCAGGTATTATAGACCTCCCTGTGAAGAACACACTCGAATATAGCCTGAAGACGTCCAGAAGATGTACTGCTCCACACTACACAGAAAGAGAAGAATGAGCTTTTTCTCACAGGCACAGGACTGTCAATAGCTGAGTCTTTCTCTCTCTCTCTCAAGTGTGCCAGGAGGGTTGCTATCCATCAAACCCTTGAATCGTACAACACAGTGAACGAGGGAAAATGCACCATGATATATGACTCTCTCTCTGGTCACTTCTTAAAGACCAAACATCACCCTGTCAAAGCAGTTGAGTGTTTTGTAGTTTAGCCGTGCAGCAAGGGTGTCTGCGTTGCTCGCCGGAAAATCTGGATGAAGCCTCTAAACAGACTTAAATGCCTCAGTGGTTTTGTCAGTCAAATCCATAAAGTTTACAACAAGAGGTCAAGAACAGCAAACACAACGTCAATTGGCAGAGCCAACAGACCTAGACAGAGTTACCAATAGCTGTTATTTCTAACAACTTGACGCTTCCGACTCCTCGTAAATTTCAAGAGGCTTGTTATTTTTTTTCACAATGACTGATTGTGTTGTTTGAGCTTGTTAATTAAATGATGACCCACAGTGTAATTACTTCACGCTGCTTTTACTTGGGGAATAGATGCGACTGAACCATCCCTGAGCTTGTGCTCCAGCTGTGTTGCTGTAAAATCCGCTGATAAGCAACTTCAACATATGGAAGCACCCCAAAGTGTACTGTGTGATCTTTCATTAGCGCCCAAGCTTGTTCGTAACTATAATCAGGGCAATTTGCTACTTTTCATAACACCGGCGCTCAATTTATGGAGCAAACCCTATCCCCGTTCAGATCAAAGTCAGAGGGTGTTTTTTTTTTCAGGAACCAGCAACCGTTTTCTTTCACCTTCACACTAATGCACATCTATGGCCGCAAATCAATGGGGCTTGAATTATGAATCCCCTCGAGGCATCATTGCGTTCGGAACACAGCGAAGAGGAAAGTGCAATCGGCCTTTAAGACCGCAGGAAGCCCACTGACCACAGCGAGGTCCGATAAGAGGAGGGTGAGGAAGATTTATTGGGCCGTACCACAGCTTGCTTTGCTTGTGAAGGTTCGGGCTCAGCACGGGGCGTCTTACTGGGGGTTTGGTGGGCGTCTAGAGACTCCATTGTTGAGTCCAATCCATCGCTCTGACTGATGGATGGCGCCGTTGTGTGCACCTGAAACCTGTCACAACAAGGGTAACAATGTCACCGCCTGCATATTTCACAGCAGCATTAAACCACCAATGACCTTGGTCTAAAACAAGAGAGGGGGTGTAACCTGAAGCATGTGTGGACTCTGGGGCCAGTCATGTGACTTTTAAATTGTCCCCTACCAATGATATGGTGGTTATTATTTGCCTTCTACAGGGAAAAAAGGTTTATATCCTTGATAAAAATGTCTTAAGCCAGCCTAAACTGTTTTGCTGATCTTTGCCAGTTTACACTTCTAAAAGCAGCAAATCATATCAGGTATAAGGACCAATAAAAAACCTCCTACCCTGATTGTTCAAAAATCCCTCTATAACTACCAAATTAATCTAGATTGAAGGACCAGCAAACCAATCTAGGCTAGACTAAGTGGTCTCCCAGCTTGGTTGCCCCAAATCCCTGCTAAAACTAGGAAATCAGATCATGCGAAAGGAACCAATTTCAGCCAGTCTAAATGGTCTCTCGGTCTGACCACTCCAAAAGACCTCTAAAACTACCAGACTAAAGAACAAGGAAACCAGTTTGTTTTTTCCAGTCTAATTGCTGTGAAAGCTAAAACTAGCAAATCAAAACAGCATCAACGACCAGAAAATCAGTTTAGTTTCTTGCCGTCTATCTGCACCAAAAGCCATATAAAACCCAGTCTCCCAGTCTTGTTAGCTGCTGTTTAGTTGGCCAGATAACTGGTCTGTTGAACTGACTTCCCTCAAAGCCCCTCTAAAACTAGAAAATCAGACCAGTTTGGTATTTTTCATCTTTTTAAGCAAATTGTGAAAAAAGCCCACTTTGTAAAAAATGCGCATTTCTGTTGTCAAATATACAGTTTTAACATGCATAGGATGGGCTTTGACATCAGGGTAAGATGTTGGTCTTGTATCTTATTCCTGTCCATTTAACAATATCTGCAAAATATGATTAGGCCACAGACATAATTGAATATATTTGGCTTAGTTACAGGCAAATGGAACAATCTGCAATTCTTTCTGATCAGTGTAGCTAAAACATCCCGGCCGAGAATCGATACGAGCGTCATACAGCAGCAATCAGAAAAGCACTTTGTCCTGCACTTGTGCTTGTGCCCCATGAATGGAATTATTGATCTACACCAAAGAGCATCGACACAGTGACCAACCGAACCCTCTACTAACTGCAGCGTTCGCATACAGTACACGAACGGTCAAGCGAAGGACAGGCGCAAGCTGCACGCCTATGAGATTGTTTCTACTACACAGCAAAGAAATTAAATGGAGAGCTAATTGAAATTTATGTATCCCGCTTAGATGGTTCCCCTGAGAAAAAAAGGCCTCAGTAATCTCACACGTATCTCGTCTAGAGTTTCAGGAGAGACGTCAACGAAAGTGCTCAGTAACGAATAGTCTACAATCAAAAATTGACTCTCTGTGTTTTAGTAAAAACATCTGCAACAAAACTATAAAGAAATATCAAATTTACTAAAGCATGCAAGTACACTTACACTCGCAAGTAATTTCCTTCCATATTATTTACAAAGTTTTATTGATAAATTGTTCATAATAAGCGATTATTGACAAACGTATTTTAATAAATACAAAAAACCTAATTGTAAAATAAAAAATGTCTTTCAATTTAATATTCAAATCATTTAAATCATTTGACACTGATTATAACTATATAAATACATGTGAAAACTAAAAAGCTAACTTTAAATTTGTTTTGATTGGTTTTGATTTGCACAGTTTCCTACAGACGTGTCGCATAGCGCCTGGTGAGGACGTCGTGTCCTGAGCTTTCAAAGAGCAAGGTAATGTCCCTCCATGTGGTCACAGTGACCTTGAGGGAATCTTCTAGAAAGCGCCTGGGCCGTGAGAGATGGCAGATCAGCTTGAAGACACTAAAAGCAGCTAAAGCCGCTGGAGTGGGTTTGATGTACGGCCGGCCGTTTGATGGGGGGAGCTCAGAATGGATTGCCTCACGGCTTTTATAAACAACCATAAATTAGGACAAATTTGTCAAACGAGAAGAGACACAGTGAGTATGGAGTCAAGGCTCAGAGCAGCACAAATAAAAGCGTATCACAACATCTCATCCATTACACTGTCAGACGAGCACCGCGGGCGGCGTCTCATGACAATATGCAGATATACGGCTGACGATAACAGGCCTGCTGATTTACTGTGACCACAGAGACGCTGACGAGCACCTGCTTTACGCAAACAACCGCAGGGAACGACGCAACAACATCTCCATCAAAAGTCATCCGAAGAATGTCTGGGATTTGAGCTGCAATGATGGGCTTGTGATGCTGTCATTGAGCTGTTTAGTGGCTCATTATAATAATACGATGAAAACAATACTAGATTTTCATGTTGCTAAGTGGTTCGTTAAATGTTCTAATAGTTGCTATGCTATGTGCTACTGACTATGTGGTTTCTATATTTGAAGAGTTACTAAGATATTACGAGTTTCTGAGCTTTTTCTAGTGTGCTGCTAGGTTCTGAAGGATCTCTGTGCTGTTACCAAAGTATTACTACGTTATGAAGATTCTCTGTGCTTTTACTAAGTTGTTGCTAGGTTTTGGAGAGTTTCTGGGCTGTTAAGGTGTTGCTAGGTGTTTGAGAAGGTTCTATGTTGCCGTTAGGTTGTCAAGATGTCAGAACCGTTGCAATGTGGTTACTAGGGTTGTTATAAGAACCGCTATGCAGAGTTGCTCTGTGGTTTCTGGGGGTTGTTAAGGTGTTCTAAAAGTTGCTTTGCAGTTGCTAGGGTAACACAGTAACACTCTGCTTGTAGAGTTTCTATGCTGTTACTAGGTTGTTGCTTTGTTTCTATGCTGTTTAATGAGTTTCCTTTCTTTTGCTAACTGTTTAAGTTGTTATTAGAGTTGTTAGGCATTTGCTCAGGTGTTCTAAGAATTGATTTACAGAGTTGCTTTGTGGTTGCTAGGGGATTGCTTAAATGTTCTAAGAATTGCTATAAAGTTGCCAGGTGTTTGAAAAGTTACTATATGGTGACTAGGGAGAGGCTATTTGGTGGCTAAGGTGTTCTAATAGTTGCTATCAAGTTTGTAGAGTTCATATGTTGCTACTTGAAAGTTTGTTTGAAGTATTTCTATTCCATTACTAGGGTGTTGCTAGGTGTTTGATGAGTTTTTATGCTGTTACTAGGGTGTTGCTAGGTGTTTGAAGAGTTTCTATGCTGTTACTAGGGTGTTGCTAGGTGTTTGATGCGTTTTTATGCTATTACTAGGGTGTTGTTAGGTGTTTGAAGAGTTTCTATGCTGTTACTAGGGTGTTGCTAGGTTTTAGATGAGTTGCTATGTTATTACTGGGATGTTTTTGGGTCCAAAGTCCCTCAAAAGCACCAGAGCTGTAACACATTTAAGGTTGGAGATTTATTTAGGCCTGTGCTGTAGTCACAGGACTGCTTGGTGTATTTTTCAGCACACTTGCATAATACGGTGGGGCCTCATGAATATTCAGCAGGGTTTCTGATGTTGGTAATTGCTCTCCAGAACTGAGGATAAAAACAGTGATAGCAGGGCGCAGGAATGAGCTTACAGAGGAACGCTCAGTGGGAGACCAGAACAGACAAACCAGGCCAGTTCTTAATCAGGGAGTGTCAAACAAACACTTCAGAATGAAATACACCTGCATTTATCTTCTGCATAATTAAGATTCTGCATCGACAATGCGTCTGAAGCTAAGGAATCGCTAGAGCGCTTTCCCATTTGTTGCACCATCCAATTTCCCCAGTTTCTGATGGGGACTCGTTAAAACGGAAGGTTCCAGAAGGTTTCGGATCTCCAGCGAGGGAGATGACAAGCCAGTGAGCCCTGAAAGAGAATCAAACTCTAGAGAGATCTGCAAATAGATGTAAGTGGAAGGAGAAGAAGAGAGGAAGTCATGAGAGGAAACGATACGCCAACGAAAACTGGAGGTGCAAATTTCACATCTGCCCTCTGAAGCTGCGGCACAAAACTGATGAAAAGCATTCACGTGGTAAATCAACATTTACAGCGTCAGTCGTGACGTCTGTCGCTCAAGACGATGAGAAAATAATGCTCAAAAATCAAGACAGGGTAATGAAACAATAACAGACTTTAGGCAGAAAAGAAACGAAACATTCAATATGTCATACTTATAAGTAGCTTGGTGTTGATCGTACAGGCCAAAACTTCGTAAAATGAAGATTACGGCGAAATACAACATATTGACAATCTCATTTATAGTTAATATATGGCTCTTTACAACAGTTGCAACTGAATGAAAAAACACTAAAAAGCACCAAAGTTTAATCCAAACCAAAAAATTGTGAAAGTTCATCATGTAGAGCAGCTAAATCATTTACAATAAGATGAATATACGTTTGGTGGAAAGCTCTGGTTAACAAAATCACAACACAGCATCAGCGCATGAATTAAACAGCAGCGTTTCCTCTGGAGTGAAGCGCGCAGCACTTAGCCGCTAGCAATAAAGCAGCATGTCTTTGTCACTTCCTCTCTGCCACCAAACGCATTAGCTTCAAATGGATCTGATCGTCTCAACATCCTGAGACAGTCAGCAGAAAGCTAACATCGACTAAACAGAACAACAGTGAGACGGGCCTCAGACTTTAGGTCACTGTAATCCATCAAATCTCATTTATTAATGGGATCATATCACGCAAAACTGGATTTTCACATCTTATACAGATCGACCCGAAATCGCCATGGTAATGATGATGTCACAACTCATTAACGTAACTGTACATTACCCCTTTCTCATTACTGTAATATTATATTATACTATATACTGTAATACCAATACTATTAAATACAGTTACTATTGCAACTGTAAGTGAGTTGACGCTTCTGTAACGTAGCGCTTATGTCAGATATATGGTTTCTCCAGGGAGGTTCTGATCTGTTGACTCTCATCTGGCCGTTTCCCAAACCCGGCCCGCGGCGCACCTGGGAATCTTTCCCAAACGCTGAAACCCGAACCGGCCAAATTCCTCACATTCCTCCCGAAATACACTGGAAAACACATTCACTGTGCATCTGAGGCCGTGCTGATAACCTCCACTCTTCATCAAGAGCATGAAAAGGGTTTTTAAGAGAATCCAGTGTTGGTTTTGTGTTTTGCGTTCATCTGCTAATGAAACCAGACAATCAATACAGTCACGCAATCAATGTCTCTGGTGTCTGAGGAAATGAAAGCGTCTCTGTGGAGCTTTATCTGTGACTCAGAGCTAACTCATTAGGAGCTGAAGGAGAAAACGCAGGGACCAAATTATCAGAAACACAAAGAGTGAACATGTGGAAGGAATCAAAGGCGCTAGTGTCAGTTCGTATGCTAATGATCAAAGAAACATGTCAAAAACTAAATTCCTTATCAATAAATTAATACAAATTCTATGTTTACAAACAGATTAATATGAAAAAGAAATTATATTGTGCATCAACAAAAAATAATATAAATAATAAATATATTAAATATATATTAATGTAAAGATAAAGAATTCTTCTGAATTTCCTTTACATTTTTTTTTAAAATACACTTTTGGGAGACATTTACAATAATAAAATAATTATATAGGAAAAGGCATTTTACAAAAATAAATAAATACAATTATATAAAATTAATTACAGGCATTCATAATTATCCATAATGAATTAAAATGAAAAGATATAAACAAGTAAGCAAATAAATGTAATATTTCTATATTAAACGGGTATTTTACAACATGAAATTGATCCTCTTAAGATCTGAATTGAGTCTCGGGATTAAAGCCTGAGCACCTGCTGAGCGATGCGTGTTAAATATCTGTGTGTGAACACAGACGAGACGGGGACCTCACTGAAAAGCATTGTGGGAAGATGACAGTGAGGAGAATGTCCCTGATCAATAACAACACAAACACCAGCAGCTGAAGCTGAGAGTGACCTCCAGAAAGGTCAAAGGGGTCAACTATTTACATTTGTATGCTTTTAATATGAGTATCGCACGTGTAGAAAATGATCCTGTAATTACTATTCAATGATAAAATACATATATACAAGTATTTTAAAAATAGCTTAAGTTTAAACAATTTTAAGTCATGTTTGTCATTAACTAAAACTAAAAATGTTAAATAGTTCAAATTTTATTTATTTACTTAATAGCAGCATTTTTATTAAACATTATATATATATATACCCTAATAATTTATATATAACAAATAATAAAACTACACATAATTTATAGTATTAGTATTAATTTGTATTAATTATTATATATTTATATGTTTAAGACATATAAAATTAAAATATATATTATTTAAATATTGTACATAGTTATATTTGTATACATTTCAGAATGAAAGTATTTATATTATATTTGCAGTGAAATATATATATAAATTCTATGAGTTATAAAATTTGTTATATTTTAACTAAAATTAAAAATGTATATACAATTACCAAATTTATGAATGAATTACATATTAATTATTTTTATCAATTAAATATTTAATAGAAACACATATTTTAATGCTTTTGTTATATATATATATATATATATACACTTTAAAAGAGTGAGACACCTAAGCCTTCATCATTGTCCCGTCACAGAAGCTTTCCATATGGCATCTGATCGGATTATCCAGCGGCAGACCAATAAAGATGTAAAGAGTGCATGAATCTGCTGGAGTCCGATCTGTCTGCTCTCATTCAATTATACATGAGGATGCATCATTCATGGATATTATGTCAGCAGACGAAAACTGCAGACGACAACGGCGCAGAACAAACGAAGGCGGTGTTCCTCTGTTTGTCCAGATGCATTAACCTCAGGAGACCTCGGCGGGAGGATGAGCTCAGCGCTGAGATGTGGAGGTGACCTTCCAGGTGTAAGCGTTCGCTAAGTGCTCGGCGTATCATGCGTCCATCCGCCTCCTACTGACCCAGAGTCCACCTGACCTTTAGCGTGAAACGCAAACACATTAAACGCAGACGCCCGGCTGTCATCGCAACACGTACACTCTCTGAAGACTGTCAAATAATGTTTGTTTCAGTGCTGGAAAACACAAAGAATTACCCAAAACATCTTTTTGATCTTTGCATTCTGTTTTCGCAATGAATATTAAACTCAAACTCAACATGGTGTCAAAACAGCTATTTATTTATTTGTAAAAATCAATTTTTGGTAAAGTCCCTTCTACGTTATATTACTTTCTATGCAGTTATGAAAATGTAGTTATTTCCTGTTCTTAAACGACTTTTCTTATCTGATGACATCATCAAGGCCTGTTTTTTTACTCCGCCCCCCAAACCACCTGCCGTATACTTTACAGACATATCAAAGCGCATACACAAAATCCACTACACATACTTTGCAGTATGTAAAATTAATATTTCATTAAAATGAAAATTTTTTCCACCTCTTAAACAACTTTTCTTTTATGATGACATCATCAAGGCCTTGTTTTAACTCCACCCCTTAAACCATCTGCCATATACTTTACACACACTTTTCATAGTTCATATATATATATATATATTCTTGAAATAACTTTCCTTCCCTGATGACATCATCAAGTCTTTGTTTTTTTTAACTCCACCCCTCAAACCAGTACAAAACAATACAAAAATGTCTGACCTGGGGCCTGTTCCATAAACCAAGATTAGAGTATAAGCCAGGCTTATTTCAGTTAGTCTGACTTATTGCCAGT
>JAUCMT010000053.1:1113502-1131905 GCA_032357475.1 Enteromius thamalakanensis
TATAATAAATGGCAATATAGTAAATGTTCTGTTTTTTAACTACTACTGGCTAACTAGTTAATTATAATTCAATATATTGAATATTACACTTAAATAGCATGGATGTATGACTAAATCAATAAATAATGTTTAAAAAATAATCAATGAACTAATCACTGCTTCAGTTTACATATTAATTTGTGAAAATAATAACAATTATCTGAAAAATACCTGGAAAATTAGCTTTGTTACATTAAAGAAAAAATGGTTAGGCAAATACATCAAAAACAATACATTTATTTGACTGAATGAATGAATAAATAAATAATACATGTTTTTATCAGTTGTCTTAAATCAAAAAATGTGTAATCATTTAGGGAAATATGTTTTTTGGGGGGTAAAAACTAGGTTAAATTTACAGCCTTGGTCTACACACTGCAAAAATATAAATATAATAATATTAAGGTAAAAATATAAGTACAAATTAAATAAAAATGAAAAAAAAAAACATTTTTTAAATAAAGTTCCTAATGTCAAGTACAATCATCCTAAACACATTTACACAATAGAAATTAATAAAAAATATAATAGATATACATAAAAATGAAAATAACTAGTACCTTATGAATTTGATTTCCATAATTGTTGTTGATTTGTTGATATTTCTTTTATTTTATTGTACAATACACATTTTTGCAATCACTCCTCGCTCCTCGTTCTAGTCAGTTTGGTTACGTCACCGGTCCGACTTTAGTCCCCTAACAAGTGCGGTTAACGTGTGAGTGTGACATATCAGTGCTGGCGGAGGCTGCTGGAGATATAAGTGGCCTGATCAATCCGTCAGTGCACTGGAGCGATAGCGGCCCGCGGGACTCGCTGCGTAAATAACACAATGTCCATTCATGCAGCAACGACGAGCGTTTTCATACATAAGGAATGACAGGTACTTATCCCACTTCACTGCCGGGAGAACTAGATGCAAATCAAGAGGCGAAACCCCGACTTCTGTATTCACCGCCGGGCCTGAACACGAGTCCTCTCGAACCCGCAGCCTAAAAACCAACCGAGACGTCCTGCAGGATACATATCAGCCCAGTCGAGCCACAGATGCACGGGACATCTTCAGACAACAGAACAGGACAAAACCCTGGGTTTGGAGACGGTTAGAGACACTTTAGAGATGGTCAATGACTAGATTCAGGTAGAGTTTGAGGTCCAAACATCTGCCAAAACCCTCCAGTGAGGCCATTTAGATGTACTTTTATAAAAACTGAGATGATTTTGGATCATTTAAGCTAATAAAGTCTGACAGAAACCTTTTTTGAGACAGATTTTGGTCATCTGTCATTTGTAAATGTATTCCAACGAAACCCTATACATCGTTTGTGGTCATTTGAGCTAATAAAAGTTACATTTTTAAAAAAAGTACATTTTTAATTGATACGTACATTTATTAAAATAACATTTTTCTTAAAAACTAAAAACCAATGTTAGAGTTAAAACCTCCAGTAATGTACATTTACAAAACAAAAGAGTTCAATTAAAATCTGACAAGATTTCAGGCATAAAAGCCATTTAGACATCCTCCACATATTAGGGTTGGTTTATGACAAGAGTGTGTGAGTAAATACGGATTTACCAAAATACTGCCAAAAACCTCCAGTTTGAGCCCATAATGCCTGACAGACACCTCTATTTTGAGACATAGAGGCCGTTTAGTTATACATTTATTAAAGTAAGGACAATCTGCAATCTGTCATTTGTAACATAATCCAAAAAAATCCGTCCAGTTAGCTATCAAATCAATACAATGTATGAAAAATGTAGATTTTGAGACATTGGGACACTTATATTTATATATATATATATATATATATATATATTTACTGAAATAAGGATTTTTATCAGTGTGTGAGTAAACACATATTTAGGTAGAATTTAAGGACAAACTGACCAGAAATCTGGGAAAAAAAAAAAAAAAAAGACTTTTTAGATAAATAAATCATACATTTAATTTCTTATTTCAGGTCTTCAATCATTCGAGCCAATTATATCTGGCAAAAATCTCCATTTTGAGAAATAGGACCCATTTTATTTAATATGATGATTTTTAATCATTTTAATCTATAAACTGTAAATGCAATCCAACGAAAACCTCCATTTTTAAATCCTGAGGACATTTAAATGTAGATTTATTAACCTAAAGATGATTTTATTCTCTTGTAATCTGTCATTTGTAAATTCAATCCAACAAAAACCTCCTTTTGGAGACAGTGAGGATATTGAAATATACTTTTATTTAAAATAAATAGATTTTTGATCTTCTGAGCCAATCAAATCTAACAAACATCTCCATTTTTGAAGATCATCTCGAAATAAAGATGGTTTATTTATTGACCGTTTGGAGAAATTAGACCTTTAGATGTACATTTATTACAACAGATATTAGTTTTTGATAGTTTGAGCCAAAAACCCAGATTACCTCAATTTAGACTCTGGAGACATTAAAATACCTATTTATGAAAATAAAGATGATTTTTGACTTTTAGATGGAGTCTGAGGACAGTTCCTCCATTTTGAGACACTGAGGCCATTCAGACATGCATTTATTACAAAGAGACCATTTGTGATACTGTAGCCCACAAAATCTGAGGGGAAATACTGTAGATATACATTTATTAAAACAAAGATGATACTTGACCTGTGAGCGAAGATTTACCAAAAAATATACCTCTATTTAGATATAAATTTATTAAAATAATAAAAACCTTGGTTTTGTGACACTGAGGACGTTAAACATATATCTATTATTTAAACAGAGTTGATTTTTGACTCGTCTGTGGGACTATGATGTCCGATTACCAAAACTAAAAATCGGACAGACTGACGAATGCACATTTATTAAAATCAATGATTTTGGACTAGCGTGCGTGAGTCAGTACACATCTAGAGGACACGTTATCCTGTAGAAATGAGCAGAAACCTCCATTTGGAGGACATTCAGGCGTACATTTATCAAAAAAGAGATGCTTTTTGATCTTCTGAGACGATAAAACCTCCTTTCTGAAGAAATTTCGACACACACACACACACACAAGACAATCTCTGACTAGTGTGTGTTTCTTTGTAGTTTGAGGACAAATTTGTCCCTAAAGAAACAGGCAAAATCTGTCAAACCCTCTCTTGGAGACGTTGGGGGACAAACAAAAACGCCGAACAATCATCCTAATTTGTTGAAAGCCGGCATGAGATTATGATGTAAGTCCATAAAGAGGGTGTGGCTTTGAATTACTCCACTGTCAAGCCTCGTTTCATGCAATGAAGGATGCACTGAAGACAGCATGTCCATTACTGAGCAAGTCCAACCCGTCATCAAATATTAACCGCTGCAAAAACCCAAAACACCCTGGGCTCCAATCTTACATCGATTCATACCAATATATCACATATTCAAGAGCACAAGCAAAAGTTGAGTCCGTGAGAACCCTTATTCCGCGTCTACACAGCTTTAAATGCATTATTCAGTCCCAAAATGTAGTGCATTTAATGCATGAGCACTGTTAATAAATAAATAATTAGCGCACGAGAACCTTCATAAAAAACAGGCATATAGAGAGAGAGAGCATCAGTTTTGGAGCATGCAATTGATTTGTAAAACACATGATGTTCATAAATCATTCATGCAATGCAAATGCGCGCAGTTTTCTTAGTTTGGGGATGCAATCGTCTGCTAAAACCTCTCCGGACTCTATCTACATGTTGATTTCAATAGCGCTGAAATTGAGTGTCGCTGACTAGTTTCCAGCAGGTGGGCATCTCCGGGCTGAAGAACGCATCGCTCAAACTGAGCCGGCAGCAGCTCGCAAGTACAAATCAGATGCATAAGCAGACTTTCATTAGAAATGCGCCTGAAATCAGATACGCGAGGCTGGCACGGCGCACGGTGGCATCAATTCTCACTTTACACGAGCGGGGCTCTGGGAGCCTGTGGGCGGGATGACTGTCCCACGGATGAAGCCGAAGGATAACACCCCCCCAAAATCACGCGAAAACCGGCTGCAAAGTCCTGGAAGGCGTCAAAAGCGAGTTTATTCCTAATGCGCAAAACGCGTCTGGAGCGCACACTGCGCGCGCGGGGCACCACCTTCTCCGAGCGCGTGCGGTTCTCCAGACGCTCTTCGTCTGAAGTGCGCGTTTCATTCCCACCCGTCTCTGACATTAGAATAAAGTCATGAACTGCTCTTACCTTGCTTTAACGAGCGCGTTCCTGTGTTCTCCGCGATTCCGCACGCGCAAAACCTCCTTACATCTTCGGGCGCGTCGCGCCAGGGAATAAAGAACGGTAATAATCCAAGGAGAGAGCAAATCCAAGGCGATAGAGAGAGGGCTCCGGGCGCGGACGGCGGCGGATAGCGGTGTAAATCCCCCGGATAGCGCAGCGTCTCGCTCGGCGCGTCTGATTTCAAGCTCCGCTCCGGAGAAACCACAGCTGTGCGCGCTGAGGAGAGCTCGAGGGTGACGTCATGGACACGCCCACCCACCGCGCTCTCTCGCTCGCTCTCCCTTTCTCTCTCTCTCGCTCGGACTCCGCCCCTGCTTTAGAAGATGCTCGCGCTGGCCCCGCCCCTTTCAATAACGCGCTGGCCGAAGCCACGCCTCTTTTTAAAATCATCTGAGGGGATGAATCGCGTGAAGTAATGTGGATTTAAATATTTCTCCTCACACTTGTATTCAATTCAGTTATTATTACTGTTATTATTTACTTGCTTTTAAAGATACTTTGGATATGTACTGATACATTAGTATTCAATTAAGTTAAATATGTATTAGTACAGTAACTAAACTCATTTTTTTTTATTATAACCTGCTTAAGGTTGTAGGTAATATAGTTAATAGTATATATGATATAAATATATATATAATATAAATATTTGAATAATTTTCAAACTTATTGTAAATAAAACTGACGATGATAGATTTAACAACAGATTGCAAGGTACTGTAAAATAATACATAAAAAAATGACATCAAATACAAATCATTATTCTTAATTAAAATCAGTATAGAGACAAAATGCTGGTTAAAAATAATATCTAAAAAATAATTTGCAAAACAATTTAATTTTGGGGGTTTGGTTTCTCTTTAATGCACAAAGCTATATAGTTTTGTCCAATAAAAAGTCTTTTCATCCAAGAAGTTCATCAAAACATTAAAAAAAAACTTCTAAAGATACACAGTCCCTTTAAATGATAGCCTATATGATATTAACATTGTTTACATTTAATAAAGGAACATAAACTGATGCTCAATCGTACTTATGAGATTTATGTGAATAAACCACACTCTAAGTTGCATAACAATGAACCTCAGACAAGCATGCTTGAGCTTCCATTTACCAAGACAGGATGCTGCAAACACTGTTTGTGAATGAACAAGCAGCACTAGTGTTTATATGTGAGTAAAGGACTATAATAATATCATATCAAGTATATCAAGGTCATCGTATAAACTGGATCAAACCACTCAATTCACATGGATCTCTGTAAGAATTTTAAACGTCAGTTTTTGAGTGTATACAATTAATGTATAACAACTATAATAATGTAATAAATATATTTTCATGTTCTTTTAAACTTCTTATTTTAGAAACAACATGAGAGTGAGTAAATGATGACAGTGTTCATCTTCAGGTGAACTAACCCTTTAAGAAGTACTCGTGTGAGGATTAATTATGGATTAATTAATTATTATATTATTATGTGGGATTAGTACAGATTTTTTAATTGGCTTTAATAAAAAAGACAAATTGACCAAGAATTTGAATGGCATCATGCCAGTAATGCAATTTTACAAAAACGTTATTGGAACATGTTAATATACTTAAAAATAAAGAAATTAATTCTTTCTAACAGGTGGATGAGTTTGAGGGCCACACAAACCAAATACCGAAGGTATAGTTTGAAATGAAAAAAATAATAATTTGAGAAAGTTTTTTCTGGATTAATTTTAATATTAGGGTGAAATATGGCCGTTCTCTATTTTTTTATTATTATTATTAGAATCAATATAAAAAGATTTCTTAAAAAACATCTTTTGCTAATTGTAGAGGGTTTTATGGATGAGGACGCACTGTTACACGACTGGACTCTGCCTCTTGCTGTAGCTGGTAAAGGAAGACTGGCCCGGACGAGTCGCCAAAGAGTTGGCGTACCAGACCGTGTCCTCCTGACTTTCAGTAACTTCCATGCATATTCTCAGCCTTTGCTTCTTCATGCTGTATACCTATGGCACACGTGTGGGCAGCCGCACATGGTGATCAGCTCTGGCGTGAGAGCCAAACTTAGCCTGAGCGGAGGCCAGTCGGCACCAGAACGCGTTGGCAACCAGAAACATCTTCAGGAGTTCAAATCCTCCACAGCAGTCACAAAAAACCTGCCATTTGCCAACTGTTACACAACGAGCTCTTCCGTTTCAGGCTGATTACATGATTCATTTACACTTTTGAAAGGGATACCCTGAAGGCTTCTCCTTCTCCTACAACTAAATCTTTTGTCCTTCCTTTTTAGTGATCTGTCACAAAGCGGCTACAGTTTGCAGGGTCGTCGCTCTAATTTAACAATAAACGAGTTTGAGGTGACTGGAATAAAAGATAACAAGCAGACAGCTCATGAAAGTTCTTCACTCATTAGATTAAGCGTGTTTGTCCGTGTGGAAGCATTTTTTCACCACATAAGAAACAATTGTTTAAGTTAAGTCATAACAATGCGTTGAAATTATGACATACTAAGCCACAATTACAACAGCCGACATTATGAGATAAAGAGTCCATAATTATGAGAACAGACGTTGAAATTATGATGTAAAGTGTTGTCTTAAATTTTGCAATTATGAAGAAATTATGACATGGTGATTATGAGATAAAAAATAATATGACTCGTTGAAATTATGATATATAATCATAATTATGACAAAATAGACATTATGAGATAAAACAATTCATCATTATTAGATAAAACGTTAAGATTATGACATTAAGTCGTAATTATCTTTAGAAAAGTACATCACAGAGCCTTTTTAGATGTAGTAACAATCTAGAAAGCATCTGAGAATGTCTGATTTACCATTCATCTACATTATGAGATAAAAACACATAATTATGAGATAAACGTTAAAATTATGAGATTAGACATGAAGACAAATTATGAGATGAAGACAAAATTGCAACAGTTATGACAAATTTGAAACTATGAGATATAAAGTCATTATTAAGAGATAAAAATTTGTAATTATAACTTCAAAAGTAAAAATTATGATATACTAAGACACAATTATGACAAAGATGAAAGTATGAGATATAATTATCAGGTAAAACAATGAAATAATTATGAGCTAAAACATTTCAATTGACATTCTATAATTATGAGATAAAGTCAAAATTAAAGGAAAGTTCACCCAAAAATGAAAATTGGTTTGACCTTTCTTCAAAATATCTTCCTTTGTGTTCAGCAGAACAAAGACATTCATACAGGTTTGAAACTACTTGAGGAATAATTTTCATTTTTGGGTGAACAATTCCTTTAAGAAACAAAATGGCAGAGTTATGATGAAACTGAAATTATGATGTCAATTTTTAGTCTTTTTAGCCTCTTGTCAATAAGCAACCACCTAGAAACCACACGAGAACATTTTGCCAACCATTCAGAACACTAACGCAATCATTTGACAACGTTTCAAGAGTGTTTTACAGGACCACAAACCCTGTATTTCTTATCTGCATCTTTATAGTTTTGCCATGTAATAATTTGCAGGTTTAAAACTCTGCTGACGTGATCTAATTGGGCCGGATGTAAAAAATAGATGATCCGAAACACGCAAAGTCGTCGCCTCCGCGAGCGCGAGAGAGATCCTCTCCCGGGACCGGCTGTTATATGATGTCTTGACATGTCTTTCAACATTAGTTTCTACTTCATCTTTTCATATCTCTTCATAAGAGATGTTTGCGCTGGATGTACGCCCACCCCAAGGGTAGTGTGCTGAATATAGCAGCCAATGATGAACTTCTTAATGAGTGTCGGTTGCTATGAAACAACAGTTGGTTAATAGTTAACTCACGCCTGGCAGTAAGATGTGACTCCGTGGGCTAACTCTTGTCAATGTACGTGATTCGGCTCATGGTAAGTATAGCTGCTGTCACATGAACTCATGTATGTACACAGAATCAACTTTTCTATGATTCAGTACACTAATTTAGCGCCAATTTGCAGCGTTCAAAAAAATCAGCTGAAGGAGCGGGAACTCTTCCCGCCAAAATCATGGCGGTTACACTCAAGCAGGCAAGCGGTAGCTGGGATTCTGTCTGTGTCTCTGGGCTGAACTACCAGACCTGATTTACTCCTCGGCTGCCATGTTGGTGCCAATTGAAAGTGGCAGAGGAGGCCGGCGCTGAATCCTAATTACCGAGCTGATTGCACCGCCGCGGTGCTGGAGATCTGGACCAAAACACCCAGCTGTTAACAGCTCCCCGAGAGATCGGAGACCACCAGAGGAGCCCGGATCACAGCTGATGGAAGCGTAGCAAAACTGCAGCTGGAAGAAGAAGCGATTCATCTCAAAATTAAAGACGCACGAACAAGCACTTTGAATACTACTAAAACTACTAATTAAAAAAAAAATTGCAGATATACAGTAAATAAATGTTAGCATAAAAAGATAATAGAAATATTTAGGCATTATAAAATAAATAAAGCAACAATATTTTAAAGTTCAAAATACAAAGAAAAATCATAAAATTAAACAGTAGAAATTAATTTGACATCAAAACCAAAGTAGTCTATTATTTTAAAGGAATCTAGAAGCAATCAATCAGTTTATTTACTTATTTATTTATTTAAAGGAATTTGGCATTTGTTTTGTTCAAACATTTTTAATGAATCTGCAATAAACAAATTTAATGAATCTGCAATAAACAAATAAACTGTTATCCTAAATTAATAATACATAATACATTTAAAAAAAAAAACTTCAATAAATAAATATCTGTGATAAGTGCTTACTGTAGCTGTAAACTAAATATAATCAGTATTAAAATGACTTGTAATTAGATTATTATTTTAAATTAGTGTTGTGCAACTGACTTAAGTCTCTTTCTGCCACAAACCACCAAATTCACACACATCCACACACTATATTTATCCACTTAAACAGTTCATATTTAGTGAAATCACTGCAAAGCCAAAAATCCTCACAAGGCCAATAAACCTATTTATACAGATAAACGCTGAAATCCACACACAGAATAGCATAATAAAGATTCAAACACTGTTTTACTGACGACACACCAACACTTCATCTGAGCCGAACAGCAAATCAATGAAGACAGGACGCATGTGCTGCATTTCCATAAAGGTCCATCAGAGGTCACGCCAATTAATAGAATCGCCCGAGATCATGAGGACGGGTTCATGCGTTCATCTGAACATCTTAATGGACGGCAAATGACAAGCTCATGATGATTCTCCACTGGCTCGTCAATATTGATTCAACTGCACTTTAAACTTTAATTTCGACTCATGATTTCAATGCAAGGTGACTTTAGATCAATGCATGTGTGGAACGAGTCTCTCCTGAAATATCTGGATGACTACAATCAATTGACAACACTGTAAGGCAAAAAAAAAACTGTGTCTAATACTCGGACTGGATATGCATAAGTCTTTGAACTAATGTGCAATAAAGGCAAAACCTACACAAAATAAACAAATGTATTTAATATTCTTTGAATTTTATTTATTTAAGCATTCATTGCGGACTAGTGAAAGGAATAACATTCAATGTACAAAACTTTTTGGATATTATTTTTTTTGTGATTCTTTGAAATTAATGAATAAATGTCTACAAAAGATGCTTAAATATTATAAAAACAATTTGTTTATTTAATTATAAAAGTGTATATCAGAAAATAAATTATTGTAGTAGAAATTAAATTATTTTTAAATTATTATTTTTTTTTTTACAATAAAGGTTTAACCAACTAAGCACCAAACAAATAAATATAAAAAAAATATACGATCTGAGGAATCATTCATATCACAAACAGGACGACACACTTACTAAACATCGCTAATAACATACACTCTTATAAACCTGCATCATGTCTCACACACGAGTTCATCAGTGTGAGTTCTCGCTATCGCTAAACGTTTAGCAGGTTCAAAAGCGCCGTCAGGCCTTTGGTTTTCTCTGTAATTGCGCGGGCGAAGCTAGACGTACAAGGTGTTTTGGGAATCAGAAAGTCCATTTTATAGCTCACTAGCTCTGGATGAATTCATAAGCTCTGTCCCCGTGCTGTCCAATCCCTCCAGATTTCAACAGCATCTTATATAAATTCATGAGCTCCTTTATTCTCTGGGTCTCTCAGATGCGGTTGTGTGGTAAACGCACACAGGCCTGAACTTCACACAGAATAAAAGACGCTTTCATGGAGTCCATTAGACGAGCCGGCGCTGATCATCCGCCACAACACAATACAGCCTCAAAACCCCAGAAAAACATGAGGACAGTCGTAATTACTTCATTTGTTTACTGTTACAAACGCTGTTTGCTACGGCTTATTCATTTTACTCATAAAAACACTGTTTTTAAACAGATCAGATTCGTCCATTTGACAAAATGGAGGGATTTGATCTCAAATGTTTGGACTGCAATATTATACCATAACAACCTCACAATGCTAAAAACAACATAGAACACCTTAGCAACTGCATAGCAACAGGTTAACACCTAAGCAACCACATACCAACAAGTTAAAAATACTCACAACTCCTATCACATGAGTTGGTAAAAAACACCTTAGCAACCACATTATGTGCTTAAAATCCCCACAACACCCAAGTAACTACATTGCAACAGGTTTAATCTATACATAACTCATTAGCAACTGCATAGCAACAGGTTAACACCTTAATAACAACTTAACAACACGATAAAACCACTCATAACTCGTTAGCAACTGCATAGCAACAGGTTAACACCTTAATAACAATGTAACAACAAGATAAAACCAGTCATAACTCCTTAGCAACTGCATAGCAACAGGTTAACACCTTAATAACAATGTAACAACAAGATAAAACCACTCATAACTCCTTAGCAACTGCATAGCAACAGGTTAACACCTTAATAACAATGTAACAACAAGATAAAACCACTCACAACTCCTTAGCAACTGCATAGCAACAGGTTAACACCTTAATAACAATGTAACAACAAGGTAAAACCACTCATAAGTCCTTGGCAACTGCATAGCAACAGGTTAACACCTTAATAACAATGTAACAACATGTAAAACCACTCATAAGTCCTTAGCAACTTTAGAAAAAAAACAAAGCAAAAGACTAAAACCACTCATAACTCATTAAAACTTCTTAATAACATCTTAAAAACACTCTTCACTCCTGAGCAACACCATAGCAACAGGTTAAAACTACTAAAAACTCCTTAGCAACTGGTTAACACCTTGGCAACCACATAAATTGGTAAAAAACAATTTACAAACCCTAAACAACCAGAATATCTTAGCAGACACTTCATGCTTAAAAAAGCCAAACCACCTTACATAGCCTTACATAGCAACAGGTTAAAAACACTCAAAATGCACAGCTACATAGCAACAGGTTCACACCTTAGTCACCACACAGCAGCAGGTTAAAACCACTCATAAGTCTTTAGCTATGGGTTAATATCTTAGTAACCACATAACCTGGTAAACTACCTTGAAAACCTATAACACACAATGTGTTATTAAAAATAAAAATAATCACAATTCCTTTGCAGTGGGTTAACACCTTAGCAACTATGTAATGGGGTTAAAAACGCAAAACTCCTTAGTAATAACTCATAACTCCTGAGCAACTACATAGCAACAGGTAAACACCTTAGAAACAAGATAGCAACAGGTTAACGTCTAAGCAACCACATACCAATAGGTTAAAGAGAATTATAAGTCCTTAGCAACTATGCAACAACAGGTTAACACCTTAGAAACAACAAAGCAAAAAGCTAAAAAACACTCATAACTCATTAAAACTACATCTTAAACACATTCGTAACTCCTCAGCAACTACACCCCTGCTGAAATAAACCTTTGCTGGTTTGAGCTGGACGTTTGCTTGTTTATGCTGGACTTTTTCAGGTTTAAGATGGTCCTTTGCTGGTTTATGCTGGTTTAAGCTGGTCCTTTGCTGGTTTATGCTGGACTTTTGAAGGTTTATGCTGGCCCTTTGCTGGTTTGAGCTGGATCTTTGGTTGTTTATGCTGGACTTTTTCAGGTTTAAGATGGTCCTTTGCTGGTTTATGCTGGACCTTTGCTGGTTTAAGATGGTCCTTTGCAGGTTTATGCTGTTCCTTTGCTAGTTTATGCTGGACCTTTGAAGGTTTATGCTGTCCCTTGCTGGTGTGAGCTGGATCTTTGCTGGTTTATGCTGGACTTTTTCAGGTTTAAGATGGTCCTTTGCTGGTTTATGCTGGTTTAAGCCAGTCCTTTGCTGGTTTATGCTGGTTTAAGCTGGTTGTTTTCCTCGTTTATGCTGGTCCTTTGCTGGTTTATGCTGATTTAAGATGATGGTCGTTTTGCTGGTTTATGCTGGTCCTTTGCCTGGATGTGACCAGCATAAACCACAAAATAAACCACTGTTTGTTTTAGCAACTGCATTTTGTGCCTAAACAACGCACAACACCTTAACAACTCCATAGCAACATGTTAAAATACCCAGAACACCATAGCAACCAATCAGTACCACTGACAACCTAGCAACATGTAGCATTGTGGTGAGTTAGCACGGGGAAGTGTGCTAAAAATAGTTGGAATCTGTGATTGTTAAGCTAACTGCTCACAGCCTTCTGTAGAAATGATGACAGCTAAAGCAGCGAGGAGTTTCTTCACACGCACTGACGGCTGTTCTCTGAGGACTGTCAGCGCACTGCATGCTAGTACACGTCCTAAACAAACAACATTAGGGCCTCGGCTATGAAAAAGGCATCTTTGTGGCATCTTGAAGATGTTTCTAGAAAAACTCTCAGTCTGGCTTTCATGCTCGAGTGGCTTTGAATAAAAGCATGTCTGCTGCTTCATACAGCCATACAATGTTTAATTAAGGTTGCAACAAGAGTGGATTTTTACAAAAGTCATTGTTTTGTTACAGTGCCAAAGGGAATTTGCTGCAGATGAGACGCTGACAGACGGAATAGATTTGAAGAGACTACAGCAAACTCAGACGAGCCTCACAAAAAGCACTGCTAACCGAAACAGCACTGACAGTGTGTAATCTGTGCACCTGCGGTTTAGGGATCATTTTTTGACATCAGCACCGATTATACGTCAAGACTGAGCTGCTTAAAAACACATAACAATACAGCGGGTTAGTGTTAGTCATCTAGCTGCTTTATCCTGTGTGCCACGCATCACTGAAGAAAAGATGACAGACGGCAAGAAAATGAAATTAAATCAAAATAAATATATAAATAAATAAATTAATATAATTTAAATATTAACATATTCAACTGCTGAAAATGGATGTATGAAAACCTTTTTACAACAAATATGATTTGAATTGAGAAAAATGGAAGACATAAACAATTATGTATAGCACCCTTAATCATTTTTAATAGAATCAAACATTGTCCGCAAAACAGATGTTACAAATAACGTCTCTCTTGTCACGTACTTCCTCGTTACGCCCACTACCTTAATCATTCCCAGCTGCAATAACGCATCATTAGTTATGAAAATCAGGCATGAACTTAACAAGAAGGGCGCGAATATACATCTGCGCCCCGTTTTGGGGAAAATCGGTGACCGTGTTTCTCAGCGGGTGGCAGCGACACTCTGGTACGGCCTGACGCGGAAGTGACTTTCACAAACACCTGTCAGCTAGCACGAGCGCCCGCATTTCAGCCATTATTTCATTTTTCATGCTGTGCTTACATTTCGGTCTCGCCTCAGGTCATTTGGGCTTTCTTGTGCTCGGAAAAGGTGCGACATGACAAATGAGTGAAAGAGCATTAGCTGTTATTAAAAAGTTGCAGCTGCGGGTGCGAGCGCAATGCTGCCGCTATTTTTTAACCTCAGCTGCCTGTGAGTTATGGAGGAGAAACTGAGGTGTTTTTGAAGCATGGCCGATCTGTCAGGAGAAAACGCCTGTGGGAACGGAGAGCTGTCAGAGAAATGACAAAATAACTTTGGCAAAGTTAGAAACAACAACATTACGTTCACTCACTGCCTTGTCATTAGCATTTGTGAACGATAGGCTAGCTGCGAACAGTGACTTATCTGACTTTCGTTTAACCCACACACTGTGTGCTAGGATGCTACCAAGCGTAATTTAATAAAAAGGTCAAATTGTTATATTTTTGTCCAACAATACTTTGGGACGCTCATTCATGCAGTGTTCTTTTAATATAAATTCACTTGGCGGCCATCTTGGAAATGCCCACCAGACACTATTTTCATATAACATACAAGTAGAAAAATCTGAAAAGAAATTAGCATTAAAATCCGACAAGAAAAAATTTATTAAATATTTTGATTTTCCACTTGAAATTACACTAACAATGCTAGTTTTCCATCTATGCTAATGCTAATTGATCAATGCTAACACGCACAGCATGACTGAACGAATCTAAGGAATCTAAATGAACGAATAACCAAGACTTAGCAACATTTTAAGATATTTAACTTATTTAAAAAAAAATCTTCAACACTTTAATATGTCAAATTATGACATTTTTAAGAGAATATTATTTTCAAGACAATTTACCTTAAGTCGGTTCATTCAGTTGCCATCCTGGAAATTTTCACGAGACAATTTTTACTATGTAGCATGAAGTATCAAAATCATAGTCACTTTGATTACCATTTTGATTCTCCATGTGAAGTCATGCTAAAAACTTTTTTTCAGTCTGTGCTAACACTATGTTCCTTAATATACACATTCATTGTACTGAAAGTCAGGTAATGTTCAACACCTGTTAGTATTATATTTCATCTAAACTCATTTAATATGTAAAAGTATGTCATTTTTGAGATTTTAAGACTTCACAAGTTAGTTCGATCATTATTTCAATTGCACATTTCAAAACAACAGCACATTTTCATTCTCGACCTGAAATTACACCACAGATGCTATTTTGCAGTGCTAATGCTAAATGCTAATATGCACACACATGGTTGAATAACCAAGACTTTACATTTTAAGAGACTTTCCACAAGTCCAGTCTCTTGGCAGCCATCTTGAAAAACACCATCTGGAAGGTATTTTCTATGTAGTATTATAACTTTCATAAATTATTTTCTATTTACACTAAATAAATCTTTAAAATATTTTTAAGACACTTTCGAGCCTACAGCAATCATGAAAATCATGGTCGTCATTTTCTATGTACAGTAGCATGAAGTACGAAAAATCTAAATTATTTTGATTGCATTATGCAAATCAACAATACATTTAGATTCTCCATTGGAATTTCCTTTAAAATATTATCTTGCAGTGCTAATGCTAATTGCTAATATAAAACCACAACAAAAACGATTGTTTCATCTCTTTTCTGTGGTTATCTTGGGAATTCTCAATGGGCCTTGCTTTTTATGTCGCATGAAGTATTAAACTGCCAAAAATGGTTTTATCAAAATAGTTTTCAAATCAGCAACAACTAACAGCTAATATACATTATATAGTAATTAGTTGTTTCGACTGAACCACTCTTGAATAACCAAGACTTTAAAACATTTACCACACATCAGGCACTGGCAGTCGTCTTGAAAAACCCCATCTGGAAGGTATTTTCTACATAGTATTACAGCATTCCTAAATATCTAAACATTGATCAAAGCATGCATTATTTCAACTCAGATTTTCTGCAATAAGCTATGGCAGTTTTAAGATAATGCTATTTTTTTAACAATACACCCGGCAAACCATCAACACTATATAGTTCACATTTCAAATTAGCAACAGTACAAATTTATAAATGTGAAAATTGTGTTTTTAACACAGTTTCAGATCTGAAAATGTGCTAAAAATCTGTGCTAATGCTAATGGCTAATCAAAAACGTTACTGGTTCTTTTAACTGAATGGTCCTTGAATAACCAAGACTTCTGTTCTTTATAGTGATCATAAAGGTAGCATAATATCAAGGCTAACTTTACATTCGAACTGAATTTTGATGCTGAAATTGCAAGTCTGCACTAAAATTCGCTAATTCACATCTGCGCACTGAACGTTCAGTTACCGGCTGCTATTTGCTAGCCAGCTAAGAATTGCATATGACACTACAGATACAAAAACTTGCACAATATTTGACTCGAAATTAAAATGCAGCACAACATGGTTTGTCAGTTGAGTTTTATGAAGGAGAAATCTGAACACAGAACTACATTAAAGAGGCTACATCTCTCTCAGCATTGATCGCTAACCATCATTAGCCCCAGTTTCTGACGGTTGACATGAGAGTTCAACAGTAATTTCCTCAGGTGCACCTTCTTTATGAAAAATATTGATGTTTTTTGTATTTCGTGATCGATACGGGAAAACTTTTTGCACAAAGCGAGTCTGCTAGGCCATTTTTTACTGTATTCTTTAAAGTCTGGCAACCTTGACAGCGGATGTTATTATGTTTGTGGTAGACATCGTAACAGACGCTTAATGTGTTTTATTATTCAACACGCGCATTAAAAGCATGTCTCCGGGGCTCTCTTTAGTCATGGCCTGGCACAGTCAAACGATAATGTCTAACATCGGATGCTAATTCGGTTTTGATGAATTCTTGTTTTGCATGAATGTGAATGATAAATAGTTTTTAAGTGCATTTAAATAAGTCGCCTGTCATTAATATTTGCGGTGCGCAACAGAACGATAATAAAATCAGGATCATGCCTAAAAATGTTCACATCTAGCTAAAAAAGACATGATTTTCTGATATTATAAAGACACAATACTTCAACACACACACATTTAAAAAATAATACATATTTCATTTTTTTTTTACAACAAAAGTATTATTATATATTAAATATCTTTCAATAACACACAAGTGTTTGTTTGCATAATATATATGTGTGTGTGCTGTGTATATTTATTATGTATATAAAAACATGCATGTATATAATTCAGAAAATATGTTATGCATGTATAAATATATAAATAGCTAACCCAACCATAACAATAAAACACACACAAAAAACATAGTAACGTAAATTTCCAGTAATAAAATCGCAGGTTCTGCAGCAGTGACTCAATAACTCTCTGTTCACTCATGGCCTCTCTGTGAACCTCTACATGACTTTGTCACCCATCTCTTTTTTCCAGCATGACACTGTTTGAAGAGACGCACTCGTGTCGCAGTGGCCTCTCCTCTCCCCAGGTTCTTTGTTTTATACGCGTCTAACCTTCAAGGCATAATAATCTGGTCTAATCCATTCCCCTGACTGTAAATGCTTCTTATTATGCTCGGCCTGAATATTCGGTCTCCGGGGTCTCGGGTGAAATGTTTGCACAGTAAAACCGCCAGTTTCTGAGAGGAACACATTGTGGATGTCAGGTCAAGACAGCGATTTATAAAGATTTCTTTTGCCGTCTAGCTGTGTCATTGCACAAATATGCATTTATGCAGAATTAATTAATTAAGTCACGTCGTATGTAAATGCATGAGTTTTCTTTCTGCACTGAAGTTCGGCATCAAAGACTTGGTTTGTGATTGTGTTTTAATTAACAGTGTTGACTGCGTTAAGAATAGCCGTAGGATTCTTTTAACACAGGGACGGAAGTCTGTGAATACTCTCGTGTTTCATTTCTCTGTCCTAAATCTAAATAGGACAGGTTTTTGAAATGATCCAAGAACAATGTGGTTAGACTTACTGTAGATTAACAAGAACGTCAATTCAAATTGTCCGCCATTTTTTTTTAACCTACAGTAAGTGCGGACCGTGCTGTTTATAATTAAAATATGCGAGACCTACAGTTCTATCTGTTTATAGATATTTTAAGCTGTATAAAACTGTGTTGTCACTAGAATGCAGCAAAAAAAAATAAAAAAATAAAAAAATATCGACAACTACCCCAACCCTAAACCTACAACTTACAATACTTCAAAAACAGTAATGTTGTACGATGTGAGAGAAATTATGCTATATTGATGTGCACATGCCCAGTATCAAACTGTTTTACTGTAGCGCATGTTAAGTTAATAAATTAATAAAAAAAAATACAGGAGAATAATTCTTCACAAGTAGATGGTTTGGACATGTACCACGCTAATACTGTGCTAACAAGGGCCAGGTGCTCCCTCGTTAAGAATAATACAGATTTTAATACATGAAATACACACACATATATATATATATATATATATATATATATATATATATATATA
>JAUCMT010000053.1:1132005-1148923 GCA_032357475.1 Enteromius thamalakanensis
TCTAAGATTTTATGCAACTGGCTTACAAAGTTAAGACCAGTCTTAAAGAAAAAAATTAGACGACTTACTTGTAAGACAAGTCTTAAAACGTTTTATGCAACCGGCCCCTGGTTTTCACTTGCTTGAGAACAAATAAATAAATAAATAAATGAAGAAAAATGAATCTAGTGAGAAGTGTGAGTCATCGGTTTCCTGTCATGACTATCGGAACAGCTTTTTCCAGCTCATCCCACTCCGTCCGTCTGTCTGTCTTTCTGCAGAGTGTTTTTGCCGGGGAACTGTGAGGCGATCCAGAGCTGATGAACCTGCTTCCTCGACACTGCTCTGTCGCAGCCTCTCCGTCTAAAAATAATTTCTTTATCCCGGCTGGCCCTTCACAATGACACATACAGTACCAGATGTGAAGTTAATAGTGAAGGGGTAGTTATTAAGTATGCAAGTTATCTGACGTAAATCTGTGCTCATATCTCAATTGAGTTTTTTTATACTATTGTAAGATTAAAAATAAAATCGATTTTAGTTCATTCGCATTTGCTCACAAAACTTTTGCGTTATTGTTCCTCATAATAATGCCATCACTAAAGTCGTTCTTGCAAGAACGCAAAAGTTTTGTGATTAAATTTAAAGGGTTTTGGTAGAATGCAAAATTTTGTAAATGTACGCAAAGTTTCATTGTAAGACGCAGATTTTTGTGATTAAATGTTTGTAATTAAATGTGAATAAACACAAAGCTTAGAAGAGTGCATAATTTTGGAAATGAAAGCAAAGTTTCGTAGAAGAGCGCCAATGTTTTACAATGAAATGTAAAGTTTCTAGTTAGAGAGCAGACGTTTAGCTACTGAACATAACGTTTTTCAGTAGAATGTGCGATTAAATGTAACATTTCGTGGTTTTGCAAAGCAAAGACAAACATTTTGTGAATGAACAAAATTTCTTAATAGAACGCAATTTTTTGTGATCAAATGTAACATTTCTCTTTTTTTTTCAAATTAATTCAAAGTTTTGTGGTAAAACACAGATTTTTGTGATTAAATGCGAATAAACGCAAAGCTTAGTAGAGTGCAAAATTGTGGAAATTAACACAACGTTTTTTAGTAGAGCGCCTATGTTTTACAATGAAATGTAAAGTTTCTAGCTAGAGAGCAGACGTTTAGCTACTGAACATAACGTTTATCACTAGAATGCAAACATTTTGCGATTAAATGTAACATTTCATGGTAGAACATTTTTCAAAGCAAAGTCTCTGTAGAACATAAAATTTTGTGAATGAACAACATTTCTTAATAGAACGCAATTTTTTTGTGGTTAAATGTAACATTTCTCTTAGAATGGAATTTTTTTTTTTTCAAAATTAATTCAAAGTTTCTCGGTAAAACACAAATGGTTTGTGAGTTAATGCAATTTATATGTATTTACATTATTTTTAACATTTATTAATTATAAATTGTATTATGTGATTGTATTTATAAAATCTTTGTGAATTCTGAGCAAGAATTGTTAAATAGCCTACTTAGTAATTATATTTGTACTTTATAGTGAATCATTAAGAATTTATAGTGAAAACTGTGAATTTTGAGTAAATCATTTGTAAAAAATATTTTATTTTTGAAATTCTCTATGTACATTATAACATATATATCAGCAATCAGCCGACTGGCTCTCTACTACTCTCTACTAGCATCTGAGAGCACTGAAAATCTCATTTCCATTGAGCACTAACACGAAGCGGGAAAATCCCGGCATAATAAAGTGATTTTTTGATCCCCTCAGAGCGCCGCTCGTTTGTTAGTGCTGAGTTCTCGGGGTTCGTTAAAGCCTGTTCTGCATTTGTGCATCTCAGTGTGACACCAGGTTGATCTCTAGACCATTAATCACGATTCTGAGGCCTCGTTCGTCCAAAAGCGGGCTTAATTTTCACCCGGGAGCTCAACAAAAGGCCATTCTCACAGAAGAACATTGCGCTCTAATCAGCGTCTCTTTTCTTTCTCATTATTTTTAGGCTTCACAATAACTTTCGAGACTGTCAGGAGCTATTAGAAACAGGTAGAATCGGAATAATCTTCTGGTTTGGAGAAGCGCTGACTCATGGGAAGACACAGCACTCTGTTTGCCCACTTCTCGTCGGCCCACTCTTAATGTGCCGTTAATCAGAGCCGAAGCGGCCGGACCGTCCTTCTTTTGTTCTGGCGGAGCGGTGAGTCAGTTCGACTCTTAACGCCACCAGACAACTCTTGAGGCGAGGAAACATCTCTCAGCTCCTGCTTGCTAAAAAAAGAGCTGCTGAACAAAGCAAAGTGCTGCCGAACACCGTGCATTTCACGTAAAAAACTGACTCGTGATGGAGCATATTTACCATATTCATGTTGTCTTCAGCTCGCATAACACTCCTTCATCTGTGAGAAACAGATGTTTAGAGAAATCACCAAGCTGTGCAGGAAGAGCTCAAACAGACAAACAAACCCTTAAAAGTATCATACAATGTTTTATCTGCTGAATATTGGGCCTTGTTCAACTTTAGTTACCAGCCTCTAATCGCAATTAACACATATATTAAAACTATATTTTGTTTATTTGTTGTTTTAGTTTTTATCACTCTCTGATTCATTGAAAGTTATAATAACAACATTATTAAATAAAATATTTCATCACAATGTTAAAATGTATTGTATAAATAATTTAAGATAATATATATATTATAATTTAAAAATTAAATAATTATATATAGATATATATATATATATCCATCTCTTTTCTAATTAAAAAAATATAATAAACAATATTAATTATTATTATATTAAAATCAAGATTCTTTTTTTAGAAACTTTATTACAAACAATACAAAGTATAAAATATTTAATATTATATATAATACATAACAAAAATGGATTTTGGTAAAATTTGGTAAAATTGTGTAAAATTCTCATTTTTTATCAAATTTATATTTTGATATTTTTTTGTAAGTTTTATATATATAAATATGGTTATACATTTGTAATTATTTTAAAAATGTGTTTGATCATGAATATCCATTTCAGATGGCTCGTTTAGATTGTTACCACACACATTTTAATCATACATTTCTCAAGTGAAATTTCTAAATTTAGCTGGGAGTATGATTCTCCAGTATGCTAGCGGATATCACAATCAAATTAACCAAACTATTAAACAAAACAAGTCTTCAAGTTCACCTTCTGTTGAGGTCTGCAGGACGTGTTCACGTCTGCTTAGCAACAATCAGACAAAAATATACGGCCATAAAGTTCCATTCGGAAACACAGTGGTGTGTTTTCAGTGATTGTCAGAGGCTTTTAGGAAACAGAACAGTCCAGAATAATTTATCTATTGAGGGCATGGCAACCAAAGGCACATTGTACTGTTTCTGCCTCGTGTGAAAGAAACACACCAGCCGCTGTCCATCACTTTTCTCTCATCTCATATGTACATAAATACAAGGAACAAACATAAGAAATAAACAACATACAATACTGATTTTAAAGACAAACTTAAAGGAGTTCTCCCGAAAATGTACTCGCTCTCAGGCTAGCTATGTTTCTTCATCTGGTTTAGAGAAATATAGCATTGCAGCGCTTACATGCTCACCAATGGATGTGAATGGATGCCGTCAGAAGTCCAAACAGCTGAAATAATCACTCCTGTCCATCAGCTAACATCTAGAGAAGACAAAAACTGAAACAAATCATTAAGGTGATTTAAACTGAAATACGCGTCCATAATCCATAATAACGTGGCTTCCTCGGATCTGAATCAGGAGAGAAATCTGCACAAATCAAGCACCATTTACAAGCCAAAACAGCTTAACAGATGTTCTTTTTCACCAGAGGAAGCCTTATGAAAGATTATGGACTTCTTAAGTGGATTACAAGATGATATGGATAGCTTGTGGATTATTGTGATGTTTATAATCAGCTGTCTGGACTCTCATTCTGACGGCACCCATTCACTGCAGTCTTTACTGTCTCAAAACTCAAGATATTTTATCAATGCGCAATTAGCACTGCTTCAGCTCATTTCCTCATAAACACATGAACTTTTTGCTTCAAAGCGGATGTTTCGGTTGCTTCACGTCCCAGCTCTCGACTCATGATCGAACGCTTTTTGCGATCCCCCTGGAGAAAACGAACGGGGAAAAAGCGTTTGGGATGTTTTTTGGGCTGAAATTGGTGCAGCTGAAGCGATGCAGGTCCTTGCTTGACATTCAGAGCGGCGGCTGTGATTGAGAGCTCCTGTAATTGCCTCTGAAAGCAGTCGAAGGTTTTCATCGCGAGGTAAAGCACGCCGGCCGAAGTCTTTACTCGCTGAACCGTGTAAAGATCGCGCCACCCCAGAAGCGGCTGCATTAAGTTAATAATCACTTTCCCCTTCCATCAGGCTCTTTTTGGCGTTATTTAGGGAGCGGCGGGACAAAGAGCAGAGAGGACCAAATAACACATTGTCAACAGATCGCACGAGCGAAGCGTTCATGCTCCGCCGGACTCGATTATAATTTACTTCGCCAGTTCCACAACATTAAAAGAGGCCAGAAATGATGCTTATTCAGCCAGTGCCATGAAGGAAAGGCTTGAAAGGCCTATTTATATCGGCACTCAAGTGCTGTTCATCTCTCGTATATGAAATTACAGCTAGTTGAGAACTTTGTTGATGGTGCTTTGAATTGAAAACACAAAACATTATTGATGGACCTTCCCAACTTGCCTTCAACTTTTAAATAGGGACCAGAAAATCAGACTACATCCAAATGACCTTGTCAATGACTCATTTAGTTTGCGAAAAAACAAAAATCCATTACAAATCTTATAATTATTAATTTAATTATATTTAATAATATAATTATTGTTATTGTTCAAATAGCAATTTTCGATTTTGGACATTAAGAGATAAAATGATCATTTAAAAATTATTTATTACTAATAAATAAATAAATAAATAAATGTGGATATTAAAAAAAAATTATAATAAATGAATAAATGAGCAGGTATGTCCGAATTTTAAGTGGTAGAGTATGAATAACATTAATATAATAAAAATTGACAAAAGCAAATTAAATATATGTGTATGAGATAATAATTAGTTGGTCTGAACGTTTGTAAATAAATAAGAAAGAAATAACTAAATTAGTTTAGAGTAGGACAAATAGTATGAATAGTTTACTATTATTTATAAATGTGGGGTGAAAATTTAAAAATGATAATAATAATAATAATAATGAGCTGTCCAAATAAATAAATAAATAAATAAATAAATAACAAACAAAAATTATTAATAATACAATGCAGAAAAAAATATTGTTGCAAATATTTTTCACAACTTAAAATTTAAATTTAAGAATATGTAATAATTTATATATAGAAGATTAGCTTGTTGTATCTGTAGGTACAGTATAGTACAGTCGCACCTTCATTTCCCAACATCTCCAGCACTGTAATCCCTGTTTCATGACTGTTTTGAAGCCCTCAGTGCTTAAAACAAAACAAAATAACGTGTTTTTTGGCATGCGTATCATCACGCACAGACTCGCGAGGCGCATGCAAGAGCCTAATAATGCGTTTTTCCGTCCGAGCGAAAGCACCTCTGTATTAGCATAATGTTGCAGCGAGTGAAAGTTATCCGGTTGCTATGGTGAAGCCATCAAAGAGACATCTAGCCTTAATATGGTATGAGCATATTACATTTACATATTCTGTTAGAGCTGGAGATGTTTCACTAGAACACTGTGAAGACGCTCGAGTCACGCCAGCCTAAGAAAGCGCCTTTCAGATTGAAAAAAGATGCTTTTATAGCAATTTAAAAGAAGAACGACTGAACTCAAGCACCTCACAGCATAGGTGTGTTTTACATGCTGGATTTACATATGTACAGTACAAGCAATGAGGAGAGGATCTAACCAGACAAACCTTGAGACTTTGGATTCCTCAGCGGATCTGAGGTCAAGAAAGGTCAAGCCTTAAAACACCGAAAGGTCAATGCACTTTCACAATACCACACCTGATGCCAGCGTTCATCTAAAACTATTACAACAGCCAAATAAAGAAAAATATTAATATTAGAGGAAACATTTAAATGGTGACTTGGCAACTGTCTGAAGTAAAATAAGTTTAACATACTAATATTACAAAAACAAACAGAAAAACGTGTATTAGAAAATACAATCAGAAATACATAAATTAGGAAATTACTAAAAAGTTAAACTATTAAACATAAAAGCTTATGCAAAATCTTAATACAGTACTATAGTAAAATAGCGACAAATTTAACTAAAACTTAAAATACAAAAACAGAAGCTAAAACTAAAATCTTAAAAGAAACATAAAAGAATAAAATACTATAGTATTTATAAATCCTAAAAACATAGAAATTAGAAATGTTGACAATGTTGGCAACATATTGAAAAAAATCTAAAAATAAAAAAAAAATAAATATGGATTAAAAGTTTAATTAAAAACGATTAATCGTGATTAATATTATCCAAAATAAAAGTTTTTCTTTATAAAATATATGTGTGTGCATATATTTAAGAAAAATATGTTATGTTTACATATTAAATACAAATATTTAAATTTATATAGAAATATTTTTAAGATATATACTGTATGTGTGTATATGTACATAATATACACACTATGTGAACATAAACATTCATTTTGGATGCGAATAATCATTTGACAGCACTTATTAAAATTAAGGTAAAACTGAACTAAACGTTAAGATAGCTATATTTATACTAAACATATATATATATGTATATATATATATATATATATGCTTCAACTTAAATTGAAATAAAAGTTAATTATGGCTAAATAAAAATATTTAAATATATAATAAAATGAATAAAACTGAACCTAAACTGATGTAGCTGTTTGACGTAAACACAGCAATATCAATCTTGTTCAAAACATGATAGTCATGTTAGAAAAAAACACATTTAATTCTAATGGATATCGTATTTTAGTACTTATTTTGCACTTGGTTGTCATCATTTATAACGTAATGATCCATAATTCCTATTCAACATTTGCAAGGGAAAAAAAAACCCCAGCCGAGAAGCAAATCTGTCATCCTGTTAGCGTAGCTGTTACACTAATGCCCTGCAATCAAATGAATAAATAATTTCCAAAACAATTACAGCTCTCTCAGACAATTTAGACATGGCTGCTTTTTTACGACGGTGCCAATTATCGGAGCGCTCGTGTGTGCGAACGTGATTTTCTTGAGAACGCACCAATAGAGGGTAAATAAGGTGCTAGTCAAACACATAAAGGAGGCACACAATACCTTGAGATTAGAAAAAGTGGAGAGGGCAGCAATCACTTAGGGACTGATGAAAGAGAGCAATCGAGCTGTTCTTTCACCCATCCGCTACACTGTCCACATGTAGACTCAACAATCTTCACCACAAAGGTGTATTAAATCACGTATGAAAGGGATTTATTTAGCAAGTCTTGTACCGCGGTCTTTAGCATATTCCACTGCTCAAACGGTCTAAACTGCTCTGGTTTAGCTGGTCTTCCCTATTAAAAGTGGCCAAAAAGGACACAAGCCTGACTACTTTGGTGGCTAGCTATCTGCAGCGTTTCTGAAAAATTCACTATGAAAGAAATTTCTGCTTAAGAAGTTAGCTTGATTAGCTAGCTATAATGGTTTGATGCTTTTAGAGACTTGTTGTAACCAGCAAACTAGCTTCAGTCTTTTTTAACATGAACATGTCAAACTATATTCAAATACTTCATTATATGTTACGTAATTCCGCTGCATACTGCGTTTAGCATGCTATGGTTATTGTTAGTAGCAAATCCTTCCCAAAAACTTCTAAAAGTATTATTTAGCTTGAGTTTGAAGTGGGAAAAGGTTTAAATGATGAAGACGGCAGATAATGAAGTGTTCGAGAAACCAAGATAGGGCTAAAACAAAATGTCATTGCTCTATTTTAGCAATTATATTTCGTAATGCTAGTTGCACAAAATTACAGTACTACAGCTTTAAGGTTGTAATAGATACTGCATGAACTTGGATAGAGAAATGGTAAAGAAACCTCCAGAAGCCTTTTGAAAAGACATTTCGTAATTCTGTCAGCCAATGGTTCATTACACTATATGCCACATGGAATAGCCTGTGTTTAGCATATACTGCGTTTAGCTTTTCTAGTACCAAAGTTTCCTAAAATTTCTTAATCAATTTTAAGTGAGAAATAGCTAAAAACCTTTTGGAAGAACTATTTGCAATTGCATATAAGTGCCGATAATGCAAAAGTTGAAAACTACACCTTAAACACTTGGACATTTGTCGTCTGCCAACTAAATTCCATTATGTGTGCTTCATTTAAATAGATTTTAAAATGTTTAATCTGTTGCATGCAACAATTCGTAGCATTGACAAATGTTTCACAGAAACTCCTACAAAAGCTATTTTTTGTGATTTTGGAGTGGGAAATAGCCAAGAAACCTTTGGGAAGAACGTCACAAATATGTTGTTCAGCACTAGTGGTGCAAAAGTCAAATACTACACCTTAAGACTTATTAAAACGTTGTGAATCTATCATCTACCATCAGCATTCAACAGACGGGACCCGAAAGTTTTAAAATTTTAGCATGCATTATGTGTGCGTAATTATCTGCTGCATTAATTTAGCATTCATTATTTGTTGCATGCTACCATTCATAGTAACAAATCTCCTACAGTGTTGTTCGGAGTTCGGAGTGGGATATTTGGGAAGAACTTTTTGTGTTTATCAGCACTAGTGGTGCAAGAGTCAAATACTACACCTATAAGACTCAGACTTTGGGAATCTGTCGCCTACCATCAGCATTCAACAGATGGCCCCCGAAAGTCTGCGAAGGTACAACACAACAACAGCAGCTCCTCCGCATCTATCTAATCCCCTCCAGGAAGGCTGCATTTGCCAGGAGTTGTTCTTTGTGAGAAGATGTGCTGCGTCGACCCCATGCGACTCTGCTCTAGTCCCCAGTGGCGTCTTAAAAAAGTGCAGCTGACATTGAGTGGAGTTCAGTGGGCCTCCATCTGCACCCGCTTCTCCCACTGGACCCTTTTGCCCAGCAAACCTCCCTGACTGCACTCCACATTCAGCCGTACAGCCATTTGACTTCGGCTCTCCCCCCACTGTCCCGAGAGACTCCCGCTCGGCATTGACAAATGCGCGAACGCTGCGCTCTGGCTGACGGTTTCATTTGTATTTATGCACCTCCCTGGGTAACCCTTAAAATAACTATTGGATTTACAGTGACACAGACCATCTAGAATGGGCAGAAATTAAGACCATCAAAATACACAACCTGAGCGAACGGCCCCTTCGATTTCTACGTCAACTCATCAGCATGCCAAATGGCACAAGGATGCTGGACATGCTCTCCATAAATCAATCTTTTGTCTTTTGAGTGTAGGTGCGTTTCTGACTGACAGGTTCAATTTGCTTGACCTTGGCTTTCCTTTACATGCACCAAATATATAAACGAGGGGCAGAAGCCGAAACACGTCAATCCATCATCAGAGACGGCTCATTTATTCAACACCGTTGACTGTAAATGCCGTTCTACCAGAGTTCTTGCTTAGTAACCATAATTTAGCTGTGGTACTGTACAGGCCCTGTTGCTATGGTCAAATTATGTAAAATGGAGCTGTTTCTTGAAAATGAGGATGGATACCTACAGTAAAACCATGATAAAGTCAATCTTTACTGACAAACTACATACACCGTAAAAAATGACTGTAATTTTAACATAAAGAAAAACTGTTCAAATGCTACAGTAAAAAACTGTTAAATGGTTAACGGTAAATTCCTGGTAAATTTATGTTCCCAGAATTCCCTGCATTGCATTACAAATTTTGTTTGAATTATTAGGTTGGTTCATTAACATTATACTATGGAGCCCACAGCGTCACTTACAGGAGAAGAAATAAAAAAATCCATGGCGAAGGATTTGCAATTCGTTCCCTCAGTTTATAAACCGTACCCACAAATTCTTAAACTGTTCCCTCGGTTTAACAAATCATGCCCACAGATTAATGAAGGGTTCCTATGAATTTCCAATCCGTGCGCTTAAATTTTGTAAACAGAACGTTCGGTTTTTGAATCCGTACCCACAGATTCGTAATCCGTGCGCATGCTTTCGCAATCTGTAAACTGTACTCGTGGATTTGTGGCCCCGCCCCCAGTATTTTCCCACAGATTCAATCAGCCACCTGGGTTCCTGTACCATTATTTCAGTTAGTCTTATTAGAGTTGGATGACGCGACTCTGTCAGTGTTTCGAGAGGAGAAGGTAAAAAACAATATAAAGCAAATAATGTCCAAGTTATGTTGTCGTTCCATGTTGTCAGCTCTCTGGCTGAATGCAATGTTATATCTGATGTTATATTTCACAACATGAAGCGAATTTAGGTTACTTTTCCAGTAGGCAAATATGTGACCATGGACCACAAAACTCTTTCCAACTCTTTGGATGACACGACTCTGTCAGTGTTACTCTATTGTTTTTTTAGAAAATTAAGAAAATCCTCCATCAATCCATGAATCCAGGTGGCTGGTTGAATCTGCCGGCAAATACTGGTACAGTTTACAGTCCCATGGGAATAGATTGCGAAAGTGTGCGCACGGATTATGAATCTGTGAATGTAAAACATTCGGTTTACAAATTTAAGACCACGGATTGGAAATTTGTGGGTTACGATATATTAATCCGTGAGCACGATTTCTTAAACCGAGGGAACAGTTTAAGAATTTGTGGGTACGGTTTATAAACTGAGGGAACAAATTGCAAATCCGTCGCCATAGATAGTTTTTTTTTCTCCTGCAGGTGACGCTGCAAGTTCCGTATTATACCAATTAATGAAATATTGGAATTTCCCTGTAAATTTAACTTAAAACCAACGGTACGATTCCGGCAACCAGAACCTGGCTCAAATCTGACAAACTAGTAAAGTTACTGCAAACAGTATTACTATCGTAAAAATATGACAAGTCAAACCTTTCCTGCCACACTACAATGGAGATTGCCATTAGTTTTACTATGGTAAAACCAAGGTTAAACACAATCTTTTTTGCTAAACTAGCACTGATATGTCAATTAGCGTTACTATTCTAAAACAATGTAAACTGCATATTATTTTTTTTTACACAGATACTACCATTGGTGTTACTATAGTAAAATTGTGTTTAAAAAAAATTATGCAAAAACCATATAGTATGGTAAGATGTTGTGCCAAACAAGCACAGATACAGGAACTATGGTGAAATCATGGTAAATATTTAATCGCTTATTAAATCTTTTTGGGCAAAATAGAATAGATACTACTATCAGTTATGGTGAAACATTTTTAAGCAAATCTTCTCTGCTAAATCATTTAATACCATGAACGCAACTGTCTTGTTTTTGCCAGACTAGTACTTACACTACAATTGAATTTGTAAACTACTAATACATTGTATTTATTTACTGCTATCAGTTGATATAATAATTAAAAAGTGTAAGAATTTCTGGCAGAATAATGTTGTAGACCCAATAAAGTCACCGTTCATTTTCTGTAAAGCACTAACTGACATTTTCTCTACATTTATATGCTGATTCTGTACATTCTCACATACAGTGTTGTGACAAATGTAAGTAGTATTTTCATTGGTCCTCAGAGTCTTAATTGCTCGCCCACCTCTGCTCTATAAATAAGTCACGGAGGAAGAAGGTGTTCATGACGGCGACGCTGCTTGACGTGAATCACAGAGGCCCAGCAGATGTTGGAGCTGTAATGTACAGCAGGGGTTAGCGCTCCCCAGTGACTTCCCTCGTACATTTTCTGTGCTTGTCAGGGATTGTGTACTGAAGAGGGCGAGGGAAGAGGGAGCACTAGATCTCGCCATAGCATGCTAGCAGCTGCGCCGGACTGACAGATGTGAACTCTTCTCTCACCGAAGGGCCGCAGCTGTTTACATGTCTTCCAGTTTAGCAATGCTGTCCGTGTTTGTGTCGCTGTCGCTAATGAGCTCAGTCATGCACAAAAACACACACATTCTTTTCTGCTAAGAACAACAATGCTCGTCTAGGTGTGAACGCGCTAGCAGATAATTGTGTCGCTTCTGAATTTGAGAAAAATCACACTTTTGCAAGTATTCAACACTCGTCAGTGACCACACAGGTTCATTGCTAACCTAGCACGTTGCTAAAAAGAAAACATTAAAAAAAAAATTCTACGTTTACATAAATTTTGCATAAATAAACTGGCTAATTTAAAACTTGGGTGGTACAGTACTTGCCCACAGCTAGCCAGTTTTATGTTGATTATCTAAGCTGTTTTTAGTGGTTGCTAAGCAATTGCTTTTAAGTACATTTATATTGCTTTTTAGTGGTGACTATGGTCGTTGTGATGCGTAGTAGTTTTTAAACACATTTTAACCAATTAAAAGGTGTTTTGGGTGGTTGTTATATCACTGAGTAGTTGTGTGTTTTGGGTAGTTTCTGTCAACTAGCAGTCCTTAGAGTATTAGTAGACTGTCTGCTTAATATCTCCTAACCATTTATTTTTATGGGTCTACAACAGACAACATACTGAACATCAGAGACTTTGCAAGTATATGTCAACTTACCCTAAACCTACACTAACAGTACTCTGAGAATTAGTAGACGTGGTTGCAAACTTTTTGCAAGCAAAAGTCAAAAATGGTCACTAGATAAAGTATGGCTTAGGTTGTTTAATGTTTTGAGTAGCTTTTAGCACAGTTGCTTGGGCATTGCAAATTATTACGCAATATTATGATTTGCAGTTCCTTGGGTGTCGGGTGGTTGCTTACAAGCAAAAAATATCCACAATATTATGTTAAACTCAAACTCACATGCACATTGCATCCACTGCTAGGGCTTGTGTCCGTCGCCGTTTATCAGAGATGACCTTAATATAATCTGATGTGTCGGTGAGGTACATTAAGCCCTCCTGCAGCAAGGGAGGGGGCAGTGTTGTCCGAGCTGCCCTTGACTGGAGGACGCAGCCGGCTACACGCTGGGCTGAGTCGGGCCACGGATCGCTGGAGTGATGGTTCCATTAAGGCCTTCCGAGATGGGCCAAGAGACAGAGGATGCTGGGAGGGCAGTCAATCACCGCCCGGCCACTGTTCACTTTCTCTGGCCCCCGGTCAGATGGAATGACTCGATGATACAGAGCATAATCAATTTGTGGCCCACCGGCCGCTGATCTAGGAACAGGTGAGGTGCCAAAACTACAAGAGTACGCTCTGATGAAGGTAACGGACAACGGCAGATTAAACGATTCATCTTCACTTCGTCCGCTTGGACCTTGGGCATACATCTTGGACAAACCTACAAGGGAAGAGCATATACAACCAACAGATGGCTGAAACTGTAGGGAAGGTCCAACAGAAATGCTCTTGATACGCTATACTGGTCATAAAGGTTTATTGATTTTTAAATCAAAGCTGTTAAATGATTGTGATATTTCAGCCCAGTCTTGCTGCAATACGTACATATTTTACAAGGTAGCTAATTCGTACAAATTCGTATGACCTCACTCATACGAATTCATAACATTTTTGCTAAATCATACATATTTTACGAGTTGCCAGTTTGACAAATGTTGTACAAATGACCTACCCTACCTCCGCCCCTAGACCTACCCATCACTGGGGTTTAAACAAATCGTATATAAAATCGTACGCCATACAAATTTTCCACCTCATACAAATTGGACGTGAGACTATGTTGGATATTTTATGGACAACTGGAACTGCTTTGTCAAATGTAATGTAACATTTAAGCTAGTTTTGCAACATTAAAACTATGAAGTAGTTTCTTACTTATGTTTGCTATGCAAATTACTGAAAAGTATTAACCAGTTTCTGCAACAGCAACTTTCTGTGGAATTTCTATCTTTACAGGAGTGATCTAATTGGTATTTTTTATTCAGACTTCTACGCAACCACCCAGAGCACCGTAGCAATCACATAACAGCATGTCCAGAAAAATATAAAAAATGTTAAAAGACTACAGTATATTAACACATTGGGATTTTTTCCATTGGACGGGTAAACCAGAAGCTGTCTTAAACTATACTTCAAACATGTCTTTAACAGAAGCTTGCTACTTAAACTATACTTCAAAGGGGCGCAATTTTCTGCTGAGAACTTTTATCCATTTTTGCCATTTATTTACATGACAATGGTGTCCCGGTAAACTAAAAATGCCAACTTTAGAAAAGTTTAAAAGTGCAGGTTTTTGAAAATAGAGTTATCATCTCAAAGTTAACAACAAAAAATTTGATTTTGTGAAAGCGGTAACGTTATGTGCATGCATATTACATGTTTAATTCATAGCTTTGTGCACATGCATTATACAGCATTTTTTTCAGATCCATGTTTTTCTTCTCAAAAAGGAAAACCATTGTTGTTTACATGTACCATTTATAAAAAGGACTTTGGTAAAAGCCATTATGATGCATTTCCACAATTATTAGCAATCTATGAACATTTTCCGACCAGCATAATCAGTCTCTTTGTATTATTTGGAAAGTTGTGGAAATGCTATTGTGGATTTATTAAATTTTTTTTGGATATACAAAATTAAAAAAAAAATATCTTCTAGAATTCAGCAGTAAGTTTTAGCATATTATTTTTAAGTCTATTGCTTTAAGACTTTTCAGAATAGCAGATGGACTTAAAATGAACCAGATTCTAGAAAATTTAAAGAATGTGGTTCTGGTTCTTCAAGAGTCACTCTCAGCATATTCATCTACAAAGCCTAAAAAAATTAGTCTTCATATATTTAAAAGCAATTTTGTTTGTTATTCTTATTAATTGTTTTTTTTTTTGGTGGTGCTGGAGACTAAGTGATTTGTGATGGTTTCACACTTAATTCTTCACCTTAATTCTTAATTCTTTTGCAGTTAATATGTCTCTTTTCTTCTATTTTTTATTTTTGTTTTAAACCTGCTGACTTAGGATTTATGTGGTTTGGAATTAGTCAAATGTGCTTGGAAAAAACTTATAAGAATATTATCTTGCATAATAATCGCGCATGCACTGTACAGCACTATTGAAGTTTCCCAACAGTTCCTGTAAATGCAGAAGACAAAGAAATCGTTAGCATGCATTATGTGACGCCGTTCATGTCTGTGCACTAATGAGAGTTCTTTCAGTCACCTCCTTGGAAGTTCATCTTCCCCTCCTACCAGAGCGAAGCACCACACCGGAGTAATAATCCACCCGAATCCATTGTGCACGACTCAACTTTGGCTTCTCGCATCTAGTGAAGAATTTCTCTTCTGTTAGCCTTTCATTTCTGTTCAGGCTTTGTAAAAGCCACCCGAAGCCTCAAAAGCCGCAGGCCCCAGGTCCCCGTCGAGCCCTTTCATGCCGAGATAAACAGGCAGGCGTCGGATTTAATTCAAACATATAGACATGTCTGTCGCCGTCTAGCTCCCAGGAATTGAACACTTTCAGTTGCTGTTTGATGGCGCTCGTTTGCCCGAGGACCAGAAATCCCAGTTCAATCCGGAAACTCTTTTGGCTCCTGCATAAAGCCAGTGATGTAGCGCAACACAGCTTTCCCAAACAGTGCGACAAGCTCCTCGTCAATGCCTTGTTGCTGTAGTTTTGGCACGGTATTGTCGTAGCCCGACAATAACGGGATTTGTGGATGTTGAGCCAGAGTTTGAAGGACAGCGGGCACTGGCGTCTGATGTTGGGGTCCTCAGAAGCAAAGACAAGCCACGAGCGGTGTGAATGAACAATCCATCATTTCAAATGCATTGACAGTAAAAGCACAACCTATGCGGACGCACTGATAGAATGAGGTCGGGTTAGCCTCGGTCGCCTAAAGTTGACTGAGGAATAAGTTAAACAAGTGGTGGCTGAGCTGAGAATCGATGGAAAAGTGAAAAGAAACGTCTTTGCTGTGGCTCTAGCTTTCCCCCTCTACCCCAGGGAATCAGAGAAACGTCTACACAGATGTGTCAATATCAGCAACATCTGGCACTTGTCAGCAGATTTTGGCCTGCGGGGGGTCAAGAAAGCTGAGATTGTCAAGAAGCCAATATTTTAAACGTTCAGACTGACAAGCACTGGATGAATAATAGCATTTAAAACAGTACTCATTTAATTTAACTCTAAGTGTGAAACATTCAAAATCTTCTTAGCTAGAGTCAACTATCCATATATATATATATATGAATGAATGTATGTGTATAGGCGATTACAATATAAAAACCTTAAAACATTTTTAATATTTTGCTTCCATGGAAATTACAATTAATTAATTCAAAAATACTAAGTAATAATAATTTCTTGATTTTTAATTTAAAATAATAAAAATGTTTTCTGTTGAATTTTTTTCTTGATTTACAGATGATACCCACTAAAATGTCATTCAGTGTAACAATCTTGTCAGGCATATTTACAACAGGTGTCAAGTTATGACATATTAAAATACTAATTAATTGTAATTGAACATTTATTGATTTATTGATTTATTTTTCAAGTTGCCACTATCCAAGGTTTTACCCATTTTTCAGTAATATATTTTTTTTACCAATTTGAAACACAATAAAAAGCTCTTACTTAATATGTACAGGTAAAAATAAGCATGTTGCTTTGAATTTACAAAAATATTGTGTTACACTGAATGACAACATTTTGGCATTTTATTTTCTAAAAACTCTGGAACCTTAAAAGTATCAATCAATCAATCAATCAATCAATCAATCAATCAGTCAATAAATCAATAAATCAATAAATCAATCACTTTTATACAGATTGTAAAAAGAGTGCAGAGAACAGAGTAATGGTAATGTATTATGACGAGTATTAAACTATTTATTTATCAAATGCAGAGACGGTCTCTGTAGTCAAGATGACGGTAATCACTGGAAATCAGGTGTCCCCAACTAAG
>JAUCMT010000053.1:1220646-1230829 GCA_032357475.1 Enteromius thamalakanensis
ATTGCAATACACTAATGCTGCAATATAACGCAACATTAGCCTCAGCTGGATTGTGATGCGCTAATATGGTGATTTAACACAATTAGCACTGCTGAAGATGTGTGAATTAGCAACGTAAACAAAATATTGATATTTGAGCACAAAAACTATATTTACAGCATATTGAATGGATTGCAATATGCTAATACTTAAATTTAAAGCAAATAGCGCTGCTATCGCTTTTGTGAAAGAGAAAAAACTACGGTGGCTGAAAGAGCTCAACGCGCTGCAATTTAAAAATAACGCATGCAAACAGAAAAAAACAGCTGCAACTTTAAAATAACGAATGAAAACAGAAAAAAAACGGTTGCAACTTAAAAAACATCTTCTCGGCCACCGTAAATAACTCCTGAAATAGTACATACTAATAATTATTGACAAATAATGTAGCATTGGACTTAACTTGATTGTGATACACTAATACAGCTATTTAACTTATCTTAGCGCAACTAGCTACAGCAGACCGAAACAACAACAATGGCAGTGTTAGCTGTAATTGCAATTGTTAGCTAGCAATGCAATGTTGCTTTCAAAAATGTAATGCATTTACAAAGTCAAAATGGTTGGATTTGTACAAAGCTGGCAAATCTAATTAAACCAAGGATATTTGGGGAAGAAATGACTGTAAATATGTGCTAATGTTGATGAAGTGTATCTGAGGAAAACATGTCACTAGCCAAAACTCTGATGTGAAGACACAATGAGCTCAGAGATCTGGTGTCAGATGTTGACGAAGGTTGGTCAGGACTCCTGCCAGACAGACTAAAGCAACACACGACTCTTCACCTCACAAACGCACTTCCTCTATTGTGAGCAGAGCGCTTGTAGTCCCAAAGCCACATGGAGGAGGAAACACTTAATCTGTTCAAATGAGCTCCATAATCACGCATGAGGGTGTAGTAAGAGTGAGCTTATACTGCTGCGTGTGAATTAATGCCACTTTCATTAATCAACGATGGCCTCACAGACCTCTAAAAGAACAGGGCCTAAGATGAACGAAAAACAGAGGGATATTTGTTATAAAACCTACCAAGGCCTCAGATGCAACTCATTTGGGTACATTTTTATGCATGTCTCTAAAAAAAAACAATTTTTTTTTTTCTCTGCCACATCCATCACAACTATTTTAAATTAAAGTCTGTACAATAATAATAATAACAATAAATACAAAGGGAACATTTTAAAATAGTATTAAATAAAATTTTTAAAAAGCAAAAATGACAAGCTTCACCAACAAAATGTTTATACACAAGAAAGTGACTTTATAAAATAAAACAAAATGCAAGTAGAAGAAAAAAAAACAAAGATAAAAATAATTTATTTTAAAAAAAATGAATAAAATAATAATACATATACTGTATATTCAGAATTTTCACATAAAATAAAATATAAATAAAATATAATTTTATATAAACTTTTATTAATAATAAAGTACAACAGTAGAAAATAAAAAATAAAACTAATAACTTAAATATGAATAAAACAATTATAATTATTTTTATTATTATTATGATTATATAATTATTATACAATATCCCGAGTCCTAATTAATGAAAAAAAGTAATAAACTGCTGAGATTATGAAGTGTTTGATAATAACACTACTACAATGTTAGTTAACTCCATCGAGTGTCTTTTCAGGCCGATTTGTCTGCTCTTGAGCGTCTCTAGAGGGTCATCCGGGTCACTTTCTCCCTGCGGCGATCGTCTGGATGAAACTATTAATATTCAGGCCTACGGACATACAACACACACTCGTTTCAGCTTTGTGGATTATTGCAGTTGATAATGTGGGGTCATTAGTGTTTAATGCGTCGCTCGCCGCAGGAGAACCCATGCTTCGCCGTCCAAGAAAGCAGCAGCAGGGGGTCAGTCTTTGGAAAGGGATGTGTGAGACAAAATGTGGAGAAAATAAATATGCTGATTGGATGCGTGTTTACTTTTCAAAGTCCAGAAAATGCACATTCAGTAAACATATATAAACAATTTAAATGTGTAATTTATAATTTAATTAAAAAATAACAAACAATATTAAATTAAATTAAATAAAAAAAAAATCAAAATGAGAAAAGATAAATAAAAAAATAATACATAAAAATGAAAGAAAATTGTGTGAATACCATACAATAATGTAATTAGAAAAAAAAAACTGTGAAATTAAATTATGATAATACCATTAAATTGAATTAAAATAAGATGAATATTTTATATTTTCAAATATTTTCAATAATAAAATAAAATGAGATTTAATTTAATTAAAATAACTATAAAATAAGACAAATGACCTTGACAAAAATAAAATAAAAATAATAAAAGCAGTATAACATAAAAATTTAAATATAAAAATAAAATGAAATAGAATACAATGAAATAATACAATAATAAACAATAAAATAGGAAAAGTAAAGATGAAACAATAAAATATAAATAAAATAATGAAAAAATAATAATAATAATAAATAATAATTATAAATAATAACCATAATAAAAAGCAAAACAAAAAATGATAAATAAGACGAATAAATAAAATAAAAGTATAAAACTGATCAACACTTATGCAGTTTTGCTCTCCCAGCTGTTGGAGGTTGTGGTTAATCAGGTATTATGTGTTGTGTGTCTGTGGAGGGTCTCTGGTCTGAACACAGCATGAGTGATCGCTGCCCAGACCCTCATCAGTCACACAGATGCACCGTATCTGTCTGTCCGCTCAAATATACCTTCCAATAAGTGCCAAGTACAGGTCAGCAGAGCGAGCGATGGGATCAGTCTGAATAACACACAGCGTCTGCATCGATCATCACGAGCGAGGGCAAATACTGATCAAACACGACACACCTGTCCATAACACATCTCCATACATCTGCCTGCCTGTACGCTACATTTATGACTATTTTACATCTTTTTAGAATTTTGTTATTGTTTTTTATTCTAAACATTTTAAAATTACAGTTAAAATATTAATAAAATGCACATATTAAAATAAATTATATACATTATTTCTAAAATATAAAATATAAAATATTTCTATAATATAAAAATCTAAAATATATAGTGATATATATAGTGAAATATATAGTATATGTAAACAAAATAAATTAAACTTTCAAGAATGATAAATTTCATATTCATGATGATTGTTTCTATAATTTTTTTGTATAGTTACAATATATATATATATATATATATAATTTTAACAAATGTTCTTTATTTGAATATTTTAACCTATTACTGATAAAAAATTATATATTTATATATATTATTTATAAAAAACATATGTAAAGTAAAAAAAAAAAATACTATTTATATGTGTATATGTAATTAATTTATTTTAAGTAATTACCATCTAATTATATGTATATACATATATATATATACAATTTCTGTATGTGCTGGAACAACTGTTCATATTAAATTTGGGATGGTGACAACAGCTGAAGAGACACTTTTAAGAAGTCATCTTTACAGGTGAATAAAATCGATTGTATAAGATTCCTAAGAATTTCCTCACAGCGAGCGCGTTTCTGGACATCAGACTGATTGTGACGAGGTAAACTAGCGTCCATTAAAGGCCAAGACAAAGATTCACATTAATACAGGCCGGCTCTTACAAGCCTGTCATAATTAGGCCAATTTAGTCCGGCTAACGCATCCGTGTGAAGTCCTGAGGGAAAACACAGGTCTGTTTCCAGCCATTCGTGTTTGTTCTCAGCAGCAGAGATTACCATTGTTTGAGAAACTGAGATGACACATAAAACTGACCAGATAAACACTGAGGAAATTTCTCTCCTGCTCAGAAACAAGGGCTGCTTTTCAGTAGAACATCAAAGAGGACATCAATTACGGTACAACAATATTACTTTTTTTCTTAATATGATTAAATACTGTATATAGACAATCTTTCAAAACATTAGCATTTGGGTGTGTTACAGTGAAGCAAAAATGTAAAACCTTAAAATATTTAACTTAAATAATTGATATGATTATAACCTCAATGTGTGCTAAACCTAAAGGTATATTAAAATATATACACCTTGTTTTACCATACTGTATATTTCACAATAAACTATATGCATATCAAAAAAGGGGGGAGCAAGATAATGCAAACATAGCATTCAAATTTAATTAAACATAATAATTATATAAACAGTCCTTAAATATTAAACTTAGAATATAAGTAAATATGTTACTTGTATTAATACCTTAATGCATGTTAAACTTAAACATAAAATAAAAAATATACATTTAAAAATGTAATATGTTAAATATTAGAATATTTAATTCAATGTAGGTAGGCTCTACATAAAATAATAATAATAATAACAATAAATAATTAATTAACTAATTATTAATTAATATTAAAGTATGTATAGCCTCACTGTGCTATACAATTATTTTAAATAATCATAAACAAATATAAATATTAAAATAATGTTAAATAATAACAATAAAAGTATGTGTTCTTAAAAAAAAATAAAAATTAAAACTATATTTAAATATACTTTAAAATAAATAAAACATTTAAATTGTAACTTAATGTTTGTCTTTATTAGGCGATGGTTAATCACAATTAAATCGCATTAAAAATAAAAGTTTTCATTTAATATATGTGTGTACAGTACTATGTATATTTATGTATGTATGCTTGTGTGCATATATATATATATATATATATATATACACACACCTACAACTAAATAAATCAGAAAAGAAAAAACGTCAATGAAAATAGCTTTTAAGAACCCTATCACTCAAGCTGTGCTAGTAGGCTCCTGTCTCTAATGTAAGAGCAGCGGTCAGGGAGGACAGCGGTCACCCGGCAGCTGTGATCCGCATCAGAAAGGAGCATCGGAGCGAGTGGCTCGTATATCTGTGAGCCCCGGGGCTCGGGCGAGCGCCAGGTTTTAACCCGCCCTGGAGACACGTGGCTCTGCGCTCAGCAGGTGGCCTGGAGAAGAGCCAGCGAGCCGATGTTACGATGGTGCCCAGGGAAGAGAGCATGAGCTTGTCAGAGCCACGCAGAAGCCACGATCTCTCCCCGCCACCAAACATGGCTGCCACCAAAACTCCACTAATTAGTCCCTTAATGACTCCCAGGCTTGGCAAACACGCCGCTACAACTTCATCATAAATAAATTAGCAGATAAATAGTTAAGAAAGTCATTATAACTCAATAACAAGATGTCGGGGCGCCGCGGTCAAGCGGCACAGCAGCCCCTCCTGGTGGTCAATCTAATCGACATGCTAGCTGGCAACATGCGCTAAAGATCAGGCATGACACGCTAACATGAAATAAAAACTGATGCTGTCTACTAGCGTATGTGAGGGGAAAAAATCCATCCCATAAAAACTGATAAATTAAAATAACATATGTTTACTTTACTGTACATCCAGTTTTACTTAGAAATACTTCATATCACAATGAAAAATTATTAGCAAGTAGCTAGTAACAGTGTTGTAAATTTGTCATCATAATTTCTCTTTATACATACAGAAATACATCCCTTTATGGAAGTAAAACGGCTATTGATTGCTATATCACGATTTAAATGAGAGATTATATTTGTGCTATATCACGACATGCATGGGAGATTAGCATGATAGCATGTAGCTAGCTGTCCTGTTGCAAATTTGTTGTCATAAATTCATCACATTACGAAAGAATAATGGGTATTGATCACTACATAACGATTTAAATGAGAATTACGTTGTGGTTTCATGAGATTAGCATGATAGCATAGCTAGCTGTCCTGTTGCGAATTTGTTGTTATAATCTCTCGTTACGCATCCAAAAAATCATCACATTTCGAAAGTTAAATGGGTATCGTTCACTATATCACGATTCATATGAGAAATACATTTCATCAGATTAGCACGATAGCATGTACTGTTGCTAGCTGTCCTGTTGCGAATTAATTGTTATAATCTCTCGTTACGCATCCAAAAAATCATCACATTTCGAAAGTTAAATGGGTATTGATCACTATAACATGATTCATATGAGAAATACATTTCATCAGATTAGCATGATAGCATGTACTGTAGCTAGCTGTCTGTTGCAAATTTGCCATTTTAATTTCTTATTATACATCCAGAAATTCATCACTTTACGAAAGTAAAATTAGTTTTGTGTTCAATATCACAATTTTCGTTGGAAATACCTCTCATGATATTTGCATGTTAGCCAGAATCAAGCTGCTTCTTGTCATAATTTCTCATTATATATCCATGAATAGATCACATTATGAGCAAAATTAATTTTGATCAACTGTATCAATCAGAAATACAATGTGGTTTTAGGAGATTAGCATTATAGCAAAAAGCTAGCCAACCTGTTGCATCATAATTGATTATTATCCAGAAATTATACAATTTATGACTGGGACTGAATTTACTAAAACAATGCCTGCTTAACCAATTAGCTAATAACATTATCCATTAGCCTAATTAAATTGACATAAAAGCGTAAAAACATCAGACGTTTCTGGCTGTATTGGTTTTGCATCAAATCTAAACTGCTTTAAAAGCTTCAAGTTGAAATGTAGGCCAAACGTTAGCATCTGTGATTCTAAGCATAATAGCAGTGAGTACAAATACCTTAAAACATGTTGTTTTAGCCGTTAACTTGCTGTGGGAGGTTTGATAAGCATAGACAAGCCTGTAATTACAAACACACACATAACTGTGAACCAAGTGAACGTTAAATAATTATAATAGTCATTTACAAGCCAGACCTGATGTAAGCGAAATTAAAAAAGCTTCAGAGTGAGCCGCTAGCCTTGATTACAACCCAGAAATTTGTAACAAACCAAAACATGTTACGGTCATTCCCACAATGCTAAGTCATTCGAAGTGGTTGCTAATGCGCGTCTTTGCCAAAATTCATGATTTTGTGATTTGTTAGCAAGTTCCTATGATCCATCACATTATCACAGTGACTGTAATATGGATTACTCGCCAGTTTCTTCAGCCTCAAACCTCTAAGTATGAGAGCTATAAAAATGCTAAGAACAGCTAATTACTTAGCAAAACTAGCACTTCAACATTAGATATTTGAGCGCAAACTGGGTGCTTCCCGCATCCCTAGTGCTATAAAATTGCAGCACAAATCACGGCTCAGAGAACAGCTAATATGTTTTCAGCGCAAATGCTAACTTCCTGTTTGTGAACATCAGTGCTAATCCCATTACACACAACAACAACTTTCAAATTCCCAATGTTAGAATAAAACCATCAGGTTTGAGTTTCTTGGAAACGAGTCTGACTCGCACGCACCGCGTCAACACAATTATCTCGCGGCTATGCGCTAGCATCACTGATTACTAGCATGACTATCACTCTGTTGCAGCTCAGACATCATTTACTGATAATGCTAGTTCACGTTCATCATGTGTATAATGTGATTGTGTGCATTTTGTTGCTACACTGTGTTTGTTTTTGTTTAGCGAATGCGATAAGCTAATCCATTACACATGGCGGCTAACTTCCTGTTTTTATGGTTAGTGTTTGTCAGTGCCTAAAAACAAACAAACAACTTCCTGCTTGAGAAACTTTCACATTGAAAGAGAACATCTGCTCTGAATGAAATGGGCTAGCAAAAAAACTCAGATTAAAAAGGTGCATGAAATGCTAATGCTAGCTGCAGTTATAAAGAAGTCTACAAGCTAAAGTGTCCTTTCTGCATAAATGACCATAACACAAGGCTAAATAAAAGCCATTAGCATTGATATTTGAAGGCAGCTACAGTGACTAAAACACAAGTTAGCAATTTTGGTGGCTAAAGTGGTAAATTGAATGTATTGCCTGTTTTTCTTCCGAATTATTTTGTTGGTAAAGAGTAAACTTATTAAAAATACATCAATAATGAAAAAAACGTTAAGCTAAAAAAAAACATAGTATTGGCATAAACGTGCAAAAACAAAAAAAAAATATTTCCATTCTGTCTGAAGTGGAGTGTGTTTGTGAGCAATAAATATGAGCTTGAAGACAAACTGAGCTGCTCTCTTAAACTCTGTGTGTGTGTGAGATTGACTGGTTTTGCGGATCGATACTGCGGCTTCCCTAATTGGACACTTTTTCTCGACTGAAACCAAAAACCCACAACAGAGAGATGCAGCGTCCCAGAGCATTTAGAGCCGAGCGCAAACCTCTGCCTGATCGTCTATTCCTGCTTCAAAGTCACCTGCTCTGTGTGTGGGGTTTGCGTTATATATCCTGTTGGGGACTTAAACCTGAATACACACAGACTCGTGGGTACTTAAATTGAGGTCCCAAGGGAACAAATGCTTATAAATCATACAGAATGAGTTTCTTTGAGAAATTAAAAATGCATTTACAGTAGTTTCCTAAAACCCTTACACCTATTTAGAGTCACTATAAACCACAAATACCAACGTGTGTGTATACATTTATAAAATACAGCAAAATATATAAAATTAATAAAATAAATGTAATTAAAGTATTTACATTGAAGGTTTATGGTGCAATAAACATTCAAATATACAGCTGAAATAATGAATAATAATTTCTTTTAATAATATTTATAAATATTTATATAAATATTTATTGCTATGATTTTTGTTAAAAATTTTAATGGTAACATTGCCATTTTTACAAGTGCTTGCGATGTAGATTTATTCATAATAATATTGAATATATATAAAATCATTTAAATTATTTGACATTAATAACTAATTAAATATATTTTTAAATAAAACATTTAAATTACTTACAATAGAGGTTTTATGGCACAAAAATGTTAAAGTACAGGTTTTGGCAATACAATATAGCAACTATACACAATACATATCCATATTATATAATGATAAATATTATTACAAATCAGAACACTTACCAACGTTTAGTAAGAGGCGTGTGTTTTTATATGCATCTCAAATTTTTTTATTTATTTATTTATTTATTGTTCCAATTAATATTTCATATATATATATATATATATATATATATATATACAGAAATTATGACTACATTATATATATATACATATATATATATATATATATATATATATAATGTAGTCATAATTTCTGTGATCATTTATGTACAGGAGCCTAGCCTGGCTTTAATTACACAACAGTGCTTAAAACTCAAGTGCAATTAACATTTGAGAGAATATATATATTACCGTTTTGAGAGAATATATATATTACCGTTTTGAGAGAATATATATATTACCGTTTTGAGAGAATATAAATATTATTTATGCATCAAATAAATTAAAATGGAATTATTTTAAATGTAATTTTTACTTAGTTTCAATTATTTAAAATATAAATTCAATAATTAATAGTTAATATTATTTCACTAGTCGTCTGTATAAAAAATAACACACAAAATGTTTAACTTTAAAAATATCTAAATGTTTAAAGTTGTATTAAATATCAAAGGCAAAGTAAAGCAGGCTTGATTAGATTGCACAGGGATAATTGTTTATGATAGTAAATAATGCTTCTGACTGCTGATTGAATATTCAGAGGCTCTTCTGTGTGTGTGAATCTTTACATATAAACAGTGTGAAATATTAAGAGAAAAACATCTGGCAGATATTCCAGTCACAGATTTCAGATCAGCACCACTCTGAAGTGTTTCACAGGGGCTTTAGCAAATCACATTAGCATTAAGGTTTATTTAATCATATTTAGATGCCATAATTACAGCGCTAATTTATGTACAGTATATGAGCTGAATGTGACTTTAATAACACAACAACAACAACAGCAACATAATAAAATACACCAACATAACTACAAAATAACCACATTGAGATTTCTATAATTGATCAAAATGGCTAAAAATCTAATCTAATGAATATAATCATGACAATTTTACAATAATTTATATATTTTATTTATTTATTTTTTATTATTATTATTACTTACCATTTACATATTTACCTGCCATAATTACAGTAAGCCTAGCGTCGTTTTAAAAACTGGACAGCAAAAATATGACAAAATACAGGAAGTATTCATAAAACGCCACATTTATTATAATATATCACTAATGAAAATGAAGACTAAAAATTTAATATTGAATCAGACAGTACCATTAATCTATCTATCTATCTATCTATCTATCTATCTATCTATCTATCTATATATATATATATATATATATATATATATATA
>JAUCMT010000053.1:1230929-1249026 GCA_032357475.1 Enteromius thamalakanensis
AGAGGGACAAATGGACAGATAGACAGAAGGACAGAAAGATAGAGAGGGAGTGATAGGCGGATGGACAGACTGAGACATAGGACAGATAGTTGGGCAGAGATAGAAAAGGACTAATGGATGGATGGATGGACAAAGGATAGATAAATAGAGATGGGGCTAACAGACAGAGACATATGGACAGGTAGATAGACAGAAAGACTGATAGACAGATGGACTGAATTATGACAGAAGGACTGATAGGTGGATGGACAGACTGAGACATAGGACAGATAGTTGGACAGAGATAGAGAAAGACTGACAGATGGATGGATGGACATAGGACAGACATATGGACAGATAGATAGACAGAAAATTACTGTTAAATAGATGGACGGACAGACAGAGAAGGACTGATAGATGGATGGATGGACAAAGGATAGAAAAATAGAGAAGGACTAACAGACAGAGACATATAGACAGGTAGATAGACAGAAAGATTGAGACAGATGGACTGAATTACGACAGATATGGACAAAGGACAGATAGATAGCCATAGAAGGACTAATAGACAGACGGACCAACCTAGGACAGATAGAGCAGGACTGACTGACAGACCAATACACACACAGATGGACAGACAGATAGAGCGAGAAGGATGGACAGAATGACACAGAGATTAATGTTTAGACTGACAGACAGCTAGATACTTTTTTCAGACAGAAAAGCTCATGGGCCCACACTGTTTTCAGACAGACAGGGTGTCAGTGTAGTGTGTACTAACAGCACGTGTTCCTGTGGCGTCTGTCTGAGCGTCTCTTGAACGTGTGTCAGTGCTCAGTTCAGTGATATTCTGTTAAGAACACCCTGATGCTTGAGATGTGGACGGCGGCCGCTGTGAGATGACAGCGATGAGAGAGATGCAGACAGGTGGTGTGGCGTACATGAGCACTAGAACACCCAAACAGATGGTGCTGTTCCTGCGCCTCCCTCTCCACGCTGAAGAGATAATCACAAACTGTACCGCTTCACACGCGCAAGACCGAACCTCTGTAATAACAAGCCAAATGACACTCTCAAGAGAATGAGCTCGTTTATTTCAATCAGATACTAAAGAAACAAAATATTTGCTTCATATTTGTATGATAATGAGGTTGTTCAGTGATGCATGTTTCTGTAAAAAAATTGATTTTAAGACAAATAAAACATTTTCAGTAGTTAGGGAATTTCTCAGTTTTCTAGTGAAGTACAGCATTACCCACAATCCTGAGGACAGATCCACCAATCACCCAAGTGACTGGCCACTCCCATGATGCACTGCAACTGTCAAGACAGATACTTTTTCATACAGTAAGATAGACAGGTATTTTAAGATGGTCAGACAGATTTCCAGATGGACAGACAGATAAACATGCTTTCTGCAGATCGACAGATTTATTTTATTATTAATGTTTTTTTCTTTGAGAAATATATAGACTAACAGACAATGAGTCAAGATACTTTTCAGAGATAGATAGACAAACAGACAGTTGTTTTGGTGTTTTTTTTTTTTGTACAGCTGAACCCAACCAATTTCTTTTTTACAGACTGTTTTTTTTTTTCAGAGAGACATTTTTAGACATTTTTGACAGAGAGAGATAGTCATTCAGATAAGCATATATCTTCAGATGGACAGGGAGGCAAATGAACAATTTTGGACAGACAGACAGTTTTTCAGACAGGTGGAGATACAGACAGACAATTTATCAGACAGACAGATGGACAGATTGAGAGACAGAGTTTTTTAGACAGATGGAGAGAAAGACAGAACGTTTTTCTGACAGACGGACACACAGACACTTTCAGACAGATAAACATCTGAAATAGACATACTTTCTTTTAGAAAGACACTTGGATTGTTGAATTAGACTTTTCAGGTGGACAAAGAGGTAAATGGACAGACACATACTTTTCACAGAAAGACAGACAGACAGACACTTTTTAAACAAGATAGAGAGACAGACATATACTTTTTTCAGATAGTCCTTATTTTTAGACACTTTTTTTAGACAGAGAAACACTTAGAGACAGATGGACAGACAGATACTTTTTGAGACAGATGGAGAAACATATACCTTTTTTAGAATGTAGGAGACACTAAAAGACATGCAACTTTTTTCAGACAGATGGGTTTTTTTTCTCAGATGAATAGACAGATACTTATTTTTATACAGATGTAGAGACAGACACTAATTCAGACAAATAACCTTTTTTTCCGGACCTACAGATTTTTTTTTTTTTATCCAGACAGAGAGACGGAAAGATAGACACCATTTTTTTTAGACAAAAACACTTTTTCAGATAGACATGTTTTTTTGTTTGTTTGTTTTACAGAAACTCAGATAGACATTTTTCACCTGGACAGAGAGGCAAATGGACAGGACAAAGAGACCAACGCATACTTTTTTTCAGACAAACAATTTTTAATACTTTTTTTTTATACAGACAGACAAACAAACAACAGCTTGAATTGAACATAGATCTGCTGAACTGAAAACTTCCAATACCTACTACTTTCAAGTCAACATGAAAGCAACATTTATGTTGTTTAACACAAAATGTAATAATTTGCACCAAATAATTTTACGCTTTTCTGTTGACGTCATCAATCATTTTTATAGTGTTCATCTTTGTATGAAAATCCCACTTTTCGCCACCCAATCAATTACTGACAGAACAAAAGTTTTTTTATTTTTAGTCCGATTAAATATCCTGATTCATATGGAAATAATCCAGGTTGCGGATGGTGTTTGACGCACACAGTCATTTTCAGTCTGTCAGTTAGCAAAAAACTTCTAGATGGAAAACATCGGTAATGAAGTTGGAATTCTATCTTTGGCATGAAATGGGACCAGGGCCGGAAATATGAGTGAGGGCTTTAATCTTCCTGTCCTCTGATGGATGTGAGCTCACAAGTGAATAAGCCGCCAACAGACGGAGATGGGAGAAGCGCTTAGTCAGATTTTGGGTGTTAGATGTTTCAAGAAGTCTGTTTGCGGCGATGATCCGGGGAAATGTTTGCCGGTCTCAGCTTTTCTTCCAGCGGTGTAACAACTGAGGAGGAACAACCACCGAGAACAAAAAAACCACAGGAGCCATTACTGAAGCGCAACAGAGATGCCTTTGATGAGATGGGATTTCTTATTGCTTCGGCCAACTTCTGGAGACCCTTCGACAGGCAAACAATAAACTGACAGTTCATAAGACTGACTGGAGTTGGTCAGTGCTAATACCTTACTGACTTCCTGTTCTTCTTGGCCTTTAGGTGGATGCTAGTTTTATTTGAAAGTTTAGACCAATACATATATTACTGCAATTAAAAATGTGGTGTGTGTGTGTGTGTGTGTGTGTGTGTGCACTTAGTATTTATCAACTTATGGGGACCAATTGTCCCCACAAAGATAGGAATATCAGTAAATTTTCACCTTGTGGGGATATTTGTTAGGACCCCATGAGGAAACAAGCTTATAAATCACACAGAGTTAAGTTTTTTGAAAATCCAATGGTGCACACAGTTTCCTGTAAGGGGTAGGTTTAGGTGTAGGGTCAGTGTAGGTCAATACCACATACAGTTTGTACAGTATAAACATCACCATAAACATTACATCTATGGAATTTCTCCATAAAACATGTAAACCCAACATGTGTGTGTGTATGTGTGTGTACAAGAGTCAACATTTGAAGGGGATCAAAAAAGTTAATCAAAGTTGTCCTATAAGACAAAAACGCATTTTAGTTTTAAGACTTTAAGATTTAAAGCTTTTGATCAACTTCAAATGTTGGCTGGAGTATATATGTGTGTGTGTGTGTGTGTGCATGCTCACCATTGCAGAATTGTTGCATGCCTTAGAAAACACAGAAACTTTAGTATCTGAATGAATCAGCGTTTTGAACAAATCATTTGAAACAATGATTCAAAGCCGCATTTACTTCATTCCTGAATTAATCAGTTGTTTGAAAGAATCAAGTAATTACTGCCATCTGCTGACATATTTTGTTTCTTATTTAGTGTATCATTTCATAAAAATAAATAAATAAAAACATTACATTGATAGTACACCCAAAACATCACAAATCTGTCATCAACTCACCCTCATGTCATTTTAAAACTTTAAAAAGAAGGTGTTTTGAAGACTGTTGGAAATAAATAAGCAGCTTTGTTACAATAACTTTCATTGTATAAATAAAAAATGTTTCTCAAATTACTGTCTATGTTCCATGGTAGCCTAATATTGTGTTGTTAAACATCTTTCTAACACTGCACTCTGTAACGTCTACTTAATATTTTCTCATTTAACACAAAATAGCTTTAAATAATCTTTTAGTGGTGTTTTTAAAATTATATAAAGAAGTAATCAGGTTTTCACCTCGTTCCTCCTGATGCGAGTGACTGTGGTTCGGAAGTATTTCGGTCAGCGCTTGGCTCTGAATGCATGGATCTACAGCTGACAGAGTGACTAATGCTGCTCGTCTTCATCATCCTCCTCCTCTGCCTGCAAGAACACACATATTTATAGAGCAGCAGCACCTGTTTTTATCATGTGGAGTGATATCAGTGAGTAAAGTAGCCCTGAACTACTGAATCTGAGTCGATATCCAAGGAAACCCGCCTCTCCTGGGACAGTACACTGAAAAAAGCTAACAGAAGAAGCAGGAAACTGTAAACTAATACAAGATACAGGCATTTTAATAAGCATCAGAAGCAAAAAGTTAAAATTGTCTAATTCAGTAAGTTGTTGAATTGTACAGTGAATCAGTGAGTCAATTCAGTCAAACAATCAGTGAATTGATTCTGTTAATCAGATGGTTCAATGAATCAGTTAATCAGTTTACTTAATTTATTAATTTCATTGATTTTGTGAATCATGGGTTTATTTTCAACACTTTTTTTTTATTTAACAACTTTTTTCTTGTAATTGAACAATTCTCTGAACATTTTCTTTCAACGTTTCTCTCAAATTTAAAAAGAAATTCTTGCAATTTAACAACTTTAATTTCAAAATGCCTTTAATTTTGTATTATTGCTTGGCCCTCTTCTGTAATATATAACTAAAATATGAATAAATAGAAAATTTAAAAACAATATTAGTTTAAATTAAAAACACGTCACAAAAAATTGCATTTTTATAAATATTTTAGTCTATAAATATTTATATTTTTACATTTTCTATAAATAATAAAAATAAAATATTTATATATATAAAATATTTATATTTTAAATAGTTTTATACACAAAGTTTACAAATAATATTTTGGAAAAATAATCTATTCATATTTTAAATATATTTTTTACCTAGATTTTGACAGTTTGAGCAGTTTACTACTTGTGAATCTTCTTGGTTTGAATGAAATTATTATTCTTTGAATGCCCCAAAAAAGTAATTAAAATTGAGATACATATCAAATACTGTCTTAAGACTGAAAAAATTATATTTTCCAGCTCCATCACACATTCCAATAATGTTATTTCCTTTAAGTCCCACAATGCACAACACAGATAACTAAAGGCAGTGTAAGAGTGTTTTCTAGAGAGTCTGAAGGCCTGTAAGCTTCACAAATGAAACAGTGGGGCACTAATTGCTACGCAGGACTGATCAGGCTGTAATGAGGATAATCCACAAAATATTTAGCAGCACACGTTAAGCCCGTAACAGCCCTTATGTAGAGTCTGTAGGATGTGATTTATGTATTGGCTGGGCATTTGTAGCTGTAGATTATCTCACTGCATCTCCGCGGCATTTCAACATAAAACCAGGAAGAAGCTGACCTTAGCTAAAGTAGAGCAATGCAATAAAAGTGATCAGAACACTCGTGCATAAAAACATGCTGAAGATTACTATCATGCAGCAATGCACTAAAAGCTAGTTCAAACACAAATAAATAATATAAAGTATTTTTAAAAATCAATTAATTAAATACAACTTAAAGTCTCCATGCACTTTTTCTTTCTAAAATTGACGTGTACTGGAATTGTGAGTGTATACTAAAACTACTCCAAAGCACTTCATACTTCTTGAGTTGGGCCAAACTTTATGTGAGATCTGCTGTAATTGTTGCTCCTGCTGAATTACCAAAAGAATCGCAGACATGCGAGTCTGATTGGAGCTGTGAAAGTAAGAAACCGAATGAATTATTGCTACGGTGCCGTCATTATTCTCTAGTCAAACAAATCAGAAAGGCTCCAGTGATAAATAATGATGATTTTTCTTTGAAAGCAACATTGTGAAATGACAAGCCAAAACAAAAAAGAGCCCAGCGTGGAGATGAAAGTCTCATCGGTGCGCCTGAGCCGCTTTGATCAGCCGCCGTGAATTCGAAGAGTTTCGACACAAATCTAGCACGAGCAACCTGACAGAAGCGTCTCGTCATCATCGGGTTCACAACAGAAAAACAGCCATCCTAGAGCTTCAGCTTAACCCGTCTGCAACCTCAAAGCCATCATCACAGCCCTGCGTCAAACCACCGCAGAACGGCCTCAAAACAACGATTTTTACTGTACCTTTCTTAAAAATACAGGAATCATACCATCAGAAAGTATTGAAACAGCAATGTGTCAGTTCAGGCTGAATGAACTATAAAATAAAGCTGAGAAACATGTTTGGTCCCACTCTCATTAGCATTCAAGAGTCAACCATATTATATTTATATTTTTCTCTCCAGTTCTTAAGTTTTCTGTCTAATTTATTAAATGGATGGATGTTACGCTTGACGGATCGTGTAAAGTGTGAAAAAGCAATACATTATGAATGTTAAATGAGAGCAGACCTTACCAGATTATGCACCAAGAATCACTGACAGACACATTTTTATTTTAATTCAAATTAATGTTTGTTTGTTTTTCCATGATAAACTTTGAATGTTTCTAGGTTGTTCTGAATGTTTGCTAGCATTTTGCTAATGAATTTAAGGTTATCGGATTGGCTTTTAAAACATTGCTGACTGGTTTTGAAGGCATTTGAAGTGTTTTATAACATGCTAGATGGTCATTTTTAATAGTTTTTTAAACATCTCAAAAGTACATCAACATACTAAAAACATCTCAAACACATAGCAATGAGCCAAAAACATTTAGACCAAATTAGCAAAAAGTATTCGTACAAGGTGGCAAATATGTGCTAATTCATGCAAATTCGTACGACTTCACTTATACGATTTTATACGATTTGTCTAAACCCTAGCGTAGCAGGGTAGTAAAAATGCAGTAACCATGTTTTTTAGTGTATTGATTACATTTTTGTATATTACTAAAAATATGATGGATAAACTATGGTAACTAGCAAAACCAAGGTTAATATGTGGATACTATGGTTCCACTATTGTATTCTTTTTTTGGAAATAAAACCAAGGTTAAGGTATGTGCTAAAAGTCTATTCAAATATTAAGCAAACCCATTACAAATGACGGCAACATGCTAAAAAGACAAAAAAAATAACTCTTGAAAGCCAACCTGCTGAAAACCAAAAATGTGCTAAAGAATATCTTACCGTAATCCAATACATTAAAACCATTGCAGATGACTGTGAATCACACTAAAACAAAAACAGCTAAAACACTTTCACAATCATGCTGCGATGTGATAAATGCTCTACACCTCGTGCCCACAGCAACACAATAAAAAGTGGCGAATTTACGAAGAAACAATTAACTGGTGCTTACTCAGCCCCACATACAGTAGAATTCAATTTGTGCAATATGGAGCACCATTCATTTAGTTGGTTTATTAAACACTTATAAAACTAGGTCAAAATGGAATATTATCACAAAATAATTTACATACTGGCCGTTTCCTTTTATACAACATATGACTTATAAGTTGTTTCAGAGTTTAACAGCCATTGCAAAAAAATAAATAAATAAATTCAGCTGCTAATAAAGAGTCAAATCAGCTCAGAAGATGAAGAATGAGTCTGCCGATTATGTCACGTGACTCTAAAGTGGCCGTCCACCATCGGCGGGCTGAATGAAGACCATTGATTGGCGTGTGTTTACCGCTGTATCATTACCGCAAGGCCCCGGCGACGGCTCTGTCATTGACAGAATTAACTGGAGTGTTTTCCGATTGAGGAGTGTGACTGAGCAGCCCACGCCGTCTAAACACAAGGACTTGCTTTCAAGAGCACTACTTCTTTGAACACTCTCAATCAATTTCAGGAATAAATCGGCACAATGGAGAGACATCGGGGGCCTGTGCTCGTCTGGGGAAGATAAAAGTCGGTTCAGCAGAGCAAAATACAGAGAAAAGCCATCTTAAGGTCAAACCAACCAAAACCAAACCAAAGTGATGCTACTGTAAGATCACGCTGACTTACCTCAACAACTGGTCTCATGTAATAATTTGTGTGCAATTAAGGCATGAAATGTTGCAGAAAGTCACAGTTTGGTTGAGGTTAGGTTGTCAAAACCATCACAATCTGCAAATGAGCCAGATAAATAGGGCTTTAAATGTTTAGTTCTCCCAAAAATTGAAATTCTGTCATTAATAACTCACCCTCACTTCGTTTCAAACCCAGAAGACCTTTGTTCATCTCTGATAGATATTTTGATGAAATCAGAGAGCTACCAGACCCTAGACAGCAACACAACTGAAATGATCCCAGATCCAGAAACATAGCAAAAACATTGGTAAAAAAAAGTCCAAGTGGATCAACTTTTTTAGGACGATACAAGAATACTTTTTTGCACAAAGAAAACAAAAATTGCATTTCATCAACATACCTTTCTTCTCACCTGAGAGCATCACTTTGTATGCTATTTTTGTTTCCTTGCATAAAAAAAGTATTCTCACTGCGTTGCAGAAGTGAGGTTGATCCAAAGTCAAGTCAAAGTCTTTGTTTCACCTCACTGTGTACTGCTTCTGCTATATATGGTTGAAGTGACAATAATGTTCCTTCTAGACCAGAGGTGCTACACAGAACACAGAAGTACAGAGATACAGACATGGAGCTAAACATGTTAAAGGAAAGGAACATTTTAGTAAATAATTTAGAATTGAAAAAAAATTAAGTTAAAGATTTATAGCTTATATTAAGTATAAGATATACTTAAACTATGCTAATCTATACATGTGCAAATATCCTAACACATACAACAAAAAAGTGAACAGAAGATATACAAGACAAACAGCAAATACTGGGACGACCAAGGGCCTGTTCCATAAAACAAGTTTACCAAATAAGCCAGGTTTATTTCAGTTAGTCTGACTTATTGGTTAAGTTAATTTGGTTTGAAATAAGTCAGGCTATCTGCTAAAAGCCTGGCTTATTTGGTAAACTTGTTTTATAGAACAGGCCCCAGGACATTTTGGTGTATAAATGTATGATATTGAATGGATGGAGATCAGAGATGGACCATGTGTAAAGGTAGAAACATAAATACAGATTTGAGATGATAATGACAAAAAGTGACATGTGCATGCAAAAAGAGCATTTAGTATGTGTGTACTGTATATGCATGTCTATGTCTGAATATGTTCAGCATAGTCTAGGTTGCTGTCCGTGTGTGTGTGTGTGTGTGTGTGCGTGTGTGTAGTGCGTGTGTATCCAGCTCAGCACAGTGCTCTGTTGAGATACCTGATTGCCTGAGGGAAGAATCTGTTCAACAGTCTAGTTGTGCAGGCCAGAATGCTTCTGTACCTCTTTGTGGATGGCGGGAAGGTGAAGAGTGTGTGTGAGGGGTGGGTGGTTAGCTTTACGGATGCAGCGTGTGGTGTTAACGTCTGAGACAGAGGGGGGAGAGACTCTGATGATCTTCTCAGCTGTCCTCACTATACCCTGAAGGGTCTTGCGATCTGAGACTGTGCAATTCCCAAATCAGTGATGCAGCTGCTAAGGATGCTCTTGATGGTTCCTCTGTAGAAGGTGGTCAAGATGGGAGGTGGAAGATGAGCCTTCCACTGCTGCTGGGCTTTCCTGGTGATGGAGCTGGTGTTTGGTGTTGTGTTGATGGCATCGTCATTTGGAAAATATGCAAACTGCAAGGGGTCAAGAGAAGGTGGCAACAGACTCTTAATGTGCCTCATGCTGTTCGTGAGTTAACTTTGCTCAGAGTTTTTCTCACATCAGCCGTGGTATGACAGAGCACCTGGCCATCTGAGGAGGGGTTGGTCTTCCTCGCTGTAAAGGTGTTGCATGCCTCAAACCATGCTTAAAAGCTGCTTAGCGAATCTGGAAGGGATCCCTGTCACAGGCAGGTGGAGCTGGCCTATAGTTGGTGATGGACTGAATCCCTTGCCACATGTGTATAGTGTTGCCGCTGCTCTAGAAGTGCCCGTGGATTCTCTGGGAGTGTATACACTTTGCCTCTCTGATGGCTCGAGACAAATTAGCATGTGCTGTTCTTAGAGCATCCTTATCTCTGTCCTTATCCTTATCTGAGTCTCTAGATCTTAGCAGCGCACACTCCTTTGTGGACATCCTGTTGCAGCGTACAGTGATGGTCTTGGAGACAGTTACGTCATCTGCACTTCTCCATGTTGCCGTTCACCAATGCCGTGTACTCCTCCAAGTCAACAGAGATTCTCCGTTAGTTGCAGCTTCCCTAAACATGTCCCAGTCAGTGCACTCAAAACAGTCCTGAAGAGCAGAGATGCCTCCTGCTGGGCAGGTTTTTACCTGTTTCAGAACCGGTTTAAAGCGTCTGACAAGTGGTCTGTATCCTGGAATCAACATAACAGATATGTGGTCTGAGAATCCAAGGTGGGGACGAGGCTCCCTGATATACGTACAAGGATTGTTTGAGTAAACAAGATTATAAGCGATCGTAAGCGGCTATAATAAACAGTCTGTCGGGGTGAGCATTCTGCAGCTCGCTAATAGCTCCGTACAGCTCCCACAGAGCCTCCTTAGCATTAGCGTTTGGTGGAATAAACACTCCGACAATGAAAGCGCTGGTGGACTTCTGGGGTAAATAAAAACTAACAATCGCAAACTCCACTAGCGATGAGCAGTGATTAGACACAAGTCTTTTTGCGTTGACATAAACGCATACGTCACCACCACGAGTCTTACCGCACAAAGCTGCATTTCTGTCGGCTTGGAAAACAGCCAGGTTAGCTGAATGGCGGTGTCCGGAACTCTGTCGCTGAGCCACGTCTCCACAATGCACAGCAGTCTCTGCACTCAGCAGTCGGATGTAGTACAGTTTATTTTCAAGGGAGCAGACATTGGACAGGGAGATTGCACCGACAGGGAGCCTAGCACCGACATCCGCCCACTTTCCGCACTTCAGCTTTCACGCACACCTTTTATGTCGATTTTTCTCTCGGCCACTGGCATCAGGCAAAGCTGAGGGCTTGGGGCCTGGTCTGGTAGCACGCCGAGATCATAGCTTTTCCCGTAGGTCATGTGCACATCGTCTGGTGCACAATTTGTTCAATACACATGAACACCGTTGTATCTCGTGTCCATGTATTATAAAGGCCGGGCTATTTCAGGACAATAGCACCATTTTGGTCTGGAGAGGCCACTGTGGCAACCGCTGAGCTGCCAATTTGGACAGAGATCCACTGATGTCACATCGACTGTTTTGCCTTTACTGCGTTTCTGGGATCATTTCTGTTGTATTGCTGTCTATGGAGTGTCAGTTTGCTCTCTGAATATCACAAAAATTTCTTAATTTGTGTTCCGGAGACTCGTCTTTTTTGTTTATTTGAGGGCAAAAATAAGTTTGAAAAGGCTGACTATGGTAAACTGTTTCTGAAGATTATGACTCCCCCATGCTCCTGGAGGTGGGGGTGTAGATTAATGTAAAAATGACTTGCACGTAAGCCTATAAGTTTGATTAAAAACAAAGATTTAATTATTGTATACCTTTTAAATTACCATTGAACAAAAACGACAGTAGTATGGTGTAATATTTATTTGCTACATTCCTTTCATTCTTCTGTTTCTCTTCGTCGGTCATTCCGGGTCATTCACACAAGCTTCGTTGTAATGTCTTTGCAGGAATTAATTAATTAATTTAAAGTCTCTCTGTGAGTGATTGTAACAAACTTTGTTTCGGGACTTTAATGCGTTAATTTAAATTAATTAATTGCACAAAAATAACGTGTTAATTTTTTTTACGCATTTTAATCACACTTTTTTGCACTGTGGAACGTTTCTCACTGGATGAGTTTCGGCGGACCGATTATACTGAAGCACCAACTAGCGTTTTAAAGCAGGGCTTTACACACGCATTTCAGCCAGTTCACACGCTCTCACGCCACACCTTGTACTTCTCACGCTGAAAAGTAAGAGATAATTATAACTTGTATATACAATTAATAGCGCATACGATTTGCCAGCACGTTCGTTACTAGGCAACATGGGTGCGCACACGCACATACGGAGTGGAACGACGAATGCAGTAAGTAATCCAATCATTATTTAATTATGTGTATTACTTAATTTTATGATTCCTGGACAAAATCAGTTGCCTGTGATCGAAGATAGTGTGAGCTGCTGCTGGGAAATATTGCCAAATCCGAACTAAATTATTACTAAATTTTCAGATTCTGCAATCTTACTCTATGTGTACAGTATGAATGTACATTACGTTGACTCAGTTGTTCGGTTGGCTCTTTTGGCACCAAATGTATCTGTTTATTGTTAATAATTGAAATTCAAATAGTTTTGTCATAAAACAAGCTCCATAAATCACAGAATGTTGCTAGCAATTTTTTACAATAGTATCATTACTGGAGGTTCGTAGAGCTCATCCAGCCACTTTCACCTCCTTCAATCTGTCAATCATGCAGCTAGCATCTCTAAAAACAACATCGAGAAGAGCCAACAAAGAAACTAGTGCAACGAATTGGAGGGAAATGGACGAAGAGCATCAAAAATTCCCCTTTCACAAGATTCACACAAGTCTTAACAGTTTTAACAGCTTTTAACTTCTGCTTAGGAGTTAGTGGTTTATTATTAGACCGTAGCACTGCATTGTGGGTAAAGGCGGCTAAGTCACATGTGACAGGTTAATTGACTGTGAGAAGATGTTAATAAGGTTTTCTTGGTAGCGTTCAGGTAGAGGAATCTCGAGGTGTGATTATGGAAGTAGAGACAGAGAGAGAGTCGTGCCAATAATAACCAGAAGATAATCCAGGGTCAGGAAGCCAATACTCGCCCGGGCATCCAAAAGCACTAATTTATTACATGTCAAAGAGACAAAGCTTAAAGAGGAGGAATATTAGAAGCAGACACAAAGCGACGAGGAGGTCACAGAAAGCCTTGAATGTGAGCATAAGCTAAAATAAGAAATGCAATGCTAATATAAAAGTTTGCTCAAACTGTGAATATGTATAGTTAAGTACAGAATAGCACACTATTATGATTTTATGTCATATACAGATAGGGCAGAAATATTTTGCATCAAAATACTAAAAATGCTTATTTGCCTTATTAGCATATACAAACACACACTATGTATTTACTATTAAAAGCTTATCGGTTGTATGTTTCTGTATGCTAATAGACAGTATTTATAAGATAATGTGTTTTCATTATTTTTCCATTATATTAAACATTCACCTTGTAACTTGTAAACTACCCTGTTGAATAAAAAAACACACCATATGATGTATAGGTGTGTTTTGAAGCTGGCAAGCGGACTTTTAAAGTAGCAAACTGGCCATTTTAGCATATGTTAGCATAGCATATGTTTATTTGTGCTAACAATAGTATTTCTGAATCACACTTTTTAAACTTGGACACTAAACCATTTTCAAAGTTAGCATATGTTTCTGTGTGCTAATGAGCGCTTGTAAAGGAAATTGCCGTGTAAACTTGCTATTTTAACTTATCGTCTATTTTTCTGTATAACCATCAGTAATTCTAAAGAAAACAAGCTAATAAGCCAATTTTTTAAGTGTTAGCTTGTGTTTCTATTTGCTACCGGCAGTATTGAAAACTGATTTGTAAACTAGCCATTTTAACTGCTAGTGTATGCTAACTACAGTGTTTACAGTCTAAAACTAGCAAACTGACCATATTTCTACATGCTAACAAAGTATTTGTGAAGGACACTAACTAGCAAAGTAGCAATATATTCTAAATGCTAGCTAACAGTACTTCTAAAGAAAAAAGAAAAAAAAAACCCGTTAACTGGGGAGGCTAGTTTGCAAGACACTGACTTGCAAACTAGCCACTTTAACAATTAGCTTGAGTTTCTGTATGCAACAGGAAACGCTCTTGTAAACTAACAAACTAGCCATTATACACTTTTTTCTGTTTGTTTACTGACAGTATTGTTAAAGAAAACACCCCTGTAATTTAGCAAACTAGCCATTTCCGCAACCTGCTATCTCATGCTACGTCAACAAGCATTGATTATTCTTCTACAGACCCTCTCACAGGTAAGTGAGTCCACTCCGCTGAGAAAACGTTTAATTCACCCTCTTGAGTTTGACAAGTGATCTAATCTCGCCAATGATGGCTGAGCGACTCGTACGACATGTCCACAATAGCGAGACATTCAGCGGAAGGATTAGAGGGCGTTCTGTCCTCATACAGTCAAAGAAGGGGCATCCACCGAGCCGCTGCTGATAGCCTTCGACCCTCCCGATAGATTAGCACCTGCACAGTTATTATTCTATTATGCTGTCAATGAAATAGGTGTGGATCGTCGCGGCCTAATCACAGCATACCGGACGACGTGTGCGCTTTCATTTCCGCAGTGATCACAGATGTCAGGCGAAGCTGCTGGATGTTAAACGAAACGTTGTTCACAAAGTGCATGAGGTCATGGCGGGAACACGACTGTTAAATGAACTCTTGTTAAATTGGATTGAAGCTCAACTCTTCAGGTAGTGATTTATCCATGTTGGAACATTTTAATGCTAAAAGAAAGCGCTAGAATCTGAATTATAGTAATTCATGCAATCACACCACATTTATGCTGTAACAAATACACTGAATCTGACATTTTCAATGCCGGATTATTATACTCATCTTGGCTTTTCTCACAGATTTTTTTTACATTTTTTTTGTGACTTTTTTGTGCATTTTTACTTTCAATTATTTTCAAATATTGCAAACGTAAAATATATTTTGTAAATGTAAACTAAAAGATACAAAAAGAAAAATATATGTTTGCACTATTTCACTTAATGTTTAATCATTATTTTAAATGACAAAAAAAAATCATTTTACACTTAACTATGCAAAACATTTTTAAAAATATAATAATGATAATAATAATAATTTGTCATAATTATTGCACATGAATATGATTCATGATGTCCCTTCATTTTTCTGATGGCACCAACAAGAGCGTCAGCAGGAACTAGGACGCTGTGCTTATCCAATTAGCTATAATTCGTCTGGGCGTTAGCGAGCATCTTTCTGCCGCTGCCCTTTCGGTCATATGAAGTTACCCAATGTCAAATGTCAGAGCTCTGGCATATTGGCCTTCTCTCCCAATTTCCCAGCTCCTGATGTCTGTATCACAGCATCCCACACGGACGAACGTGCATCTTATTAATCATAATGTGACATGTATTATCATTAAACTGACGAAAAACACCAATTGTCACAGGCTGAAGTCATAAACGCATTACTAGGCCGCAACTGGCTAAATGGTTTCCTGAAAGTGTTGCGCGTCTATATTTCTTTGTGTTTTTGGGAAGCAGCTTACGTTTGAATGAAATTTCAGGCGCTACATTCGACTGGAGTTTAATCACATCTGTGGTGCGTAAACAGCCTCGACACGTGTGAATTATATATGGATACATCACTGTAATGGCTTCACTGTCACTGCCAACGGCTCCGGCTTATTATTCGACTTATTATGCAGCTATGACACTGAGAAATTAACTTTCATATCAGTCAGACGTGTTTTATAGATGGATTTCCATGGAGAAGAGTCGTTTGACAAAAGAAAACAAACAAAAAATCTTTGAAATGAGTGTGAATCTCACTAAAACCTGTAAAAAAAAATAAATAAAAAAATTAATTATATATATATACATATATATATATATATGAATTTTTATAAAATAAAAATATTTAATATAAATAAATATTTATTTAAATAATATTTATTTACATTTATAAATATTTAAATACATTTATATATATATATATATATATATATATATATATACATATAAAGTCCTTGAAGAATTAAATTATTAAAAATATGTATAATATAATTTATGAATTAATAATATAAACTAACATTGATGATCAAATATAAACATATAAATATCTCTCTCTCTCTCTCTCTCTGTCTATATATATATATATATATACACGCATACATATACACACTCTAAATATACTGTTTATATATAAAAATATATATAGAGAGAGAGAGAAAGAGAGAGAGACAAACAGTGTATATGAAATATTAAAAATAAACAATACTTTTGTAATTTGCTATATTATATATATATATAGATAAATTGTGGGGTAATGTATGACTGGCATCTCTCTATTTATGCAATCCTTAAATAAAACTGCACATGTATTCATGCATGCAGAGTTTGTTTTCTTTGCTAACTAACCATTTGTTGAGCAGCAGTCAAAGGTGTGTTTTTTTGAATAATTACAAACTATAAGTTTGGAGCGTAGGTCTGTAAACCACAGCAGATTCACAGAGCTTCAGGCCAGAGCAGATGTTGAGCCTTAAACAGACAGATCACCCAAAAGAACAAGACGTCTTCTGAAGTCATGCAACAGCTTTGTGTGAAAAAAAGACAGGTATGATTAGTAAAATCAAGCAAAACAACACCTTATGAAAACATTGTGAAAATAGCTACCTGTTTTCCTTTAAATAACATCCAATCATTGACATAAAACCTTTTCACTGCCAATCTACAAAAATTAAAATGTAATTTTAAAAGTCTTTCAAAAAACACAAGACTGAACAAAAACTGTTCATAATATTTCTGTGTGTCATGTGACATGCAATAACCAAAATCACAACACAATGTAACAATGTTTACTATTTGAAATATAACTTTTGCAGTAAAGTCACTGTCTCCATGCAACAAATTTGAATATACGCAAATATTTAAATATTTACATTTTAAATATATTTTTTGCATGACAACTACTGAAAACACAACAGAAATGCTTTAAAAGGGCATATTCAACCATAATTAAATCAAACAGCTGACAGTACCTATTGACTTCCATAGTATGGGGGGAATAATATGGAAGTCAATGGGTACCGTCTTCATTCTTCATCCTTTATTACAGCAGTCAATAATTCAATAATAAGGAAAGCATTTTGGTGCTTGAACATTCTCCGAAACATCAGCTTTCTCCCAAATTTCTATTTGTGGACTAAGCTGCACTCATGTAAGTAAAGCTGCTGGAATCCGGTGGAGCTTCTGTTTGATTTGATCCGGATCCGGCTGAGAATTATGGCTCTCTAACAAGCTTGTAATTTCACCTGACGCATGGCCAGCAAATCATGAATCTCGGCCATAATATTGAGCCTTCAGTCTTGGTTCAGAGCTCAAACATTGACTTAACGCGCTGGAAGGATTCCCGCCCAGCCAGCACAAAGGCATTCTGGGAGCTGCTCGGGCAAATACAATGGACCATGAATTACATCGTCCGCTAGTGTCTCGCCCCTCGCTGCATCTCAGGCCTGCTGGGGGAACATCGATTCGCTGCTCATCAGAGGAGAAAGAGAGGAGCTCCAGATGCTATGGATTATTTCACGGTGTCCGCTTCGCCGGCTCGCCGACTGAACGCAGGACACGTGGAGAAGCACAGGTCACTGGACGCCTCTGTGTTTCTGCATCGATTCTGGAAGCAGATACAGTAGGACTGATATCTGAGGTACTTGTACCAAGTCAAGACAAACAGACAATTTAGCAAAGAATGCATCTGAAAGCTTCATTTCCAGCTTTACTCTAGGGGTTTGCTCACAGTGTGGAGTAGTTTGTGAATATGAAACCACAAATAGACAACCAAAATAACAACAACCTAAGTCATACACACACATATATATATATATATATATATATAGATAGATAGATAGATCGATATATAGATACATAAATATATGGATAAACAGACAGACAGACAGACAGACAGACAGACAGATAGATAGATAGATAGATAGATAGATAGATAGATAGATAGATAGA
>JAUCMT010000053.1:1258331-1269282 GCA_032357475.1 Enteromius thamalakanensis
GTAAAAGAAAACAGTTTGACTCCGTGGTATAACGAGCACACTCGCACCCTAAAGAGAGCAGCCCGGAAAATGGAGCGCAGTTTCGTTTAGCCTGGCAGGAAAATATGCTAACTTACTGAAAATCGTTAAAAAGAGCTAGTTTTCATCTCTATTAGAAGAAAACAAACATAACCCTTGATATCTATTTTATATAGTGACTAAATTAACAAAAAATAAAGTATCAACAGGTGCTGATCTTCCACAAGACCACAGCAGTAATGATTTTCAGCAATATTTTACTTCCAAGATTGGAAATTGAGGACTTTCACCTTGATAGTTTAGCGCGGATGTATACCTAGTCAAGCCGGTCTTAAAAGTTTACGTGATCTGGCTCTTTATTTGTATTTATTTATGCATTTATATTATGATTTGGGGGCAGTCGTGGACTAATGGATAGCATAGTTGGACCCAAAGGTTGTGGGTTTGAGTCCCAGGTCCGGCAGGGATTGTGGGTGAGGGTCAGTGAATAACCAGCTCTCTCTCCACCTTCAATACCATGACTGAGGTGAGACCTTTGAGCAAAGCACCGTTTCCCCCCAACATTGGCATTAGCCACAGAACACAAAGGTTGGCAAATTCACCACTGGCACCCTGTGCTCTTCACAGATGAAAGCAGGTTCACACTGAGCAGACGTGACAGAGTCTGGAGACGCCGTGGAGAACCTTCTGCTGCCTGCAACATCCTCCAGCATGACCAAACTGGTCAGTAATGGTGTGGGGTGGAATTTCTTTGGAGGGCCGCACAGCCCTCCATGGGCTCGCCAGAGGTAGCCTGACTGCTAATAGGTACCAAAATGAGATCCTCTAACCCCTTGTGAGACCATATACCAGTGCGGCATTAGGTTCCTCCTAATGCTAGACAATGCTATACTTCATGTAGTTGGAGTGTGTCAGCAGTTCCTGCGAGACGAAGGCATTGATGCTATGGACTGGCCGCCCGTTCCTCAGATCTGAATCCAATTGAGCACATCTGGGACATCATGTCTTGCTCCATTCACCAATACCACATTGCACCACAGACTGTCCAGTTATCGGATGCTTTAGTCCAGGTCTGGAAGGAGATCCCTCAGGAGACCATCCACCACCTCATCAGGAGCATGCTCACACAGGCAACGCACACACTACTGAACCCTATTTTTGACTTGTTTTAAGGACATTACATCAAAGCTGGAGTGTGTTTTTCAATTTTAAATGTGACTCCAACACCAGGCCTCCATGGGTTTGATTTCCATTGAGATTTTTTGTGTTATTTTGTTGTCAGCACATTCAACTGTATGTAAAGAACAAAGTTTCATTTAGATCTAGGATGTGTTATTTTAGTGTTTTAGTGTTTTTTGAGCAGTATATATATATACTCACACACTCACAAATATTTATATGATTATCCAATTATACAAACAAATATAAATTACAATTTTAAATAATATTCTTTGCTGAGATTTGAGTGCTTACTGCATCGTGACTTAGAAGAATGCACATTGTGTTTTGTGTCAAGGTAACACAATGACATCATCCAATGACGTCACAGCATCATTTAACAACAACATTGAACTGCACCTGAAAATGAGATGCTAACACACAGACTGAATGGCATGTGAGTGCGTTTGAGTCTTGAGTACACAGTGTGTGATGTACAGTGTGGGCTTTTCTCTCTATGACGCGGCGTGCACGCTTTCTGCGGCCTCCTGAGGTGCTCTATTGCCTCCGTCGCAGCGGGAACCGCGTTAATAGCATGGGGAACACAGCCCTGAACTAACCTGACATCTGATCCGTGGTTCAGGGGAGGACGAGCCTGCAGGACGCGCAACCTGAACCAATTAGCTTGTGCTAGGATAGAGCCCCCTCTGGACTGCCCAACACAGAAAAAGATGAGCAAGCTCTGAAGCATCTAAAGGGAAGAGTTTTTTTTTTTCAGTGTTCACTGCATTATATAAATTAAAAATCATATATCATTCATTTAGATGAGTTGCTTTTGGCGAAACTGGAGTTTTGATAGTTTAGTGTAATTAAAACTATATTCAACATAAAAAAAATCTGATTCATCAGTTACTCACAGCACTTGAAATCTATAGTGAAATGTACAGAAATGTATTATCTAAACACTGCCAACCTTTATATATATATATATATATACAGGGCTCGAAATTAACCCCCGCCAACCAGCCGAATGCGGGTTAAAAATCATTTTGGCGAGTATCGATAAAAACTTACCAGACAGTTTGGCCGGTGACGCATGAGCCAATCATGCAAATCATGTCAGAGACGCTTTGGGTCGTTTGTCCCCTTTGTCCTACATTTCACATGAACACTACATTTTGGGCGACGTTTTAGATACCTTTGCCAGCAGTGTTCATTTCGTTGACAAATAATTCTCATGTTCGTCAACGACATTTTTTCACCGACGAAAACTAAATTTGAAATGACAAAAACTATGACGAAAAACTATTGACATTTTTGTCAACTAATAAAAACCAGACAATAATGTTATGTAGGGACGATTGGAAAGAGATTATTTCAGAACGAATGTGCTGCGTGGTCCGGAGGTTAGATACATGAACTGTATTTATAAGCTATACACTTGCTGCACGTCTCATAAAATGTTAAAAAATCTCAATATGTGGGACTAAGGGAAGAGCAGGCATATGGATATGTTTGGAGATGGAAGAGAGAGCTCAGTTCAGTCCGGTTTCTGAGCGCTGATGCTGAAACACATACACCATGTTCTTGACCTTAATGAGAAGTGGTTATATACCGCGCTAAACAAAGAGAAGGCTAGGTTTAATTGTAAATGGCAGACAGGTCGTCATTGGCTAGTGTTTGATAGTAAAAATGCGGTTTCGTGTTTCGCGGTGGGCACCAGTAATTTTAATTTAATGTCTTTCTGTGCATTTTTCATGCACTGTTAATAAACTGATAAAATTTTCATTCAGTGGCATTCATAATCTTTTATTTTCACCGTGTAAAAATTTGTCTAGTGGAAATTCTGAAAAAAAAAAATTTATTTTGAACCCTGTAAATATATATATGCACACAGGTATCATATCCATATCTATTTTAATTAATTGATTAAATGAGCGATTCAATGACTCAATCATAAAAGACTTGTTTCTGCCCTGAATGAATCCATGTTTTTTTTAACAAATTACACTAAATGAATGATTCAATGACTTACCCAGTACTAAATAAAAGATTCGGTAGCTTACAAGACATTACAACGCCACCCACTGGATAATGAACAGAAATGACATCTATTAATATCGTCACTGTAGGTGTGATCAGTATGAGTCAAGTAGCACATCCAACAAACTGTACTCTAAACACTCCATGGCATACGAAACAGTCTGACAGAAATCAGTAAGCACGAGTGGCTTGTCGAGCCCAGAGCGACGGCAGCGAGTGTGAAGCACGAAGCCCAGAGGCTCTTCCCTTAGAGGCTAAAAACACGTCAAGAAATCAGTTCCTGACTCTCTCAGAGCCAAACCACAATTCCCATGAGCTCTAAGCCTCTTATTCTGATTTGTGTTTCTTCCTTCGCCTCTCCAGAGGAAACAGGCTGTTGACCGGAGTGGGAAAGCGCCTGGGCAGTTTAGCCAAGCATGGTGGCAGATAGCGCTGTACACAGAGCGAAAATTGCTGAAAAATTCATCAAATCGAAGCGCCGAGGGGGGGAACGGCGTCCGGGCGTGACGAGTGCTCGGGGGGCACGCCAAATAAAACGAGAGGGGAAACACAATCACTCGGAAGCAATCACTGTGTTCGCAAAGACGCCCACGGACATGAACGCGGAGGAGCTGGTCTCAGTTCTGTCCGCTGGACTGTAAACTTTGGAGACGAGCAGCTGATTTTATTCTACAGAGCCATTTTATGCTTTCAGACGCATTTACTGGCCTGTGATTCAGAGGACGTCAAGGGTTGTAGGGTCTTAGCAGTGGATTTTATTCTTTGTGTTGTGTAAGAAAAGTCTCAGACGTTTCAGCAACCACAAAAGTTTGATTGCAGGAGAGTCGACATTTGTAATTTCTAAATATACAACACACAAAAAAATTTTTTTTTTTGCTAAAATAATTGACATTCTACCTTCTTTTTTATGCTAGTGAATTAAAATTATTAATATAATAACAAAACAAGAACTGTTCCATGCTTGTATCATCGTTGCAAAAGAAAAAAATATATAAAAATTCATAAAATACTAGATTTATACTTATTTATGCAGTTAATAATGATTAATAACATTATAAACGTATGATTTAAATGTGTACATTGTTCAATAATTACAAATTATTAACATTTAATTATAAAATACAGTTTTATATTTGTATTATGTGCAAATAATTACACAATTAGTGAAATTACCTTATAAAATAAAATAAATAAATGTTTTATACGTGGACAAAAATAATAAAAATAGAATATAGCCAGATTTATACTTGTGCTAATAACTGGAAATGAATACTAAAATTAATATATTTCTAATTTAGATTTATACTTGTGCCCTTAGCAAATAATAAAAAAAACTACATTCTAAAATTAAGTTTTATAGTTAAATATTTTAAACTAATTGCTGATAAAACATTACAAAACATCTCTACACTTGTATATTTTGTGCAATTATAAAGTATAATTAAAATGAAAATAAGTCATATACTTGCTATGCAAATTAAACTATTTATAAATCAGAAAATTTATAAATAGTATAAATCAACAAATAAAACCTAGTTTTATACTAGCACATTTTGTTCAAATAATTAAAAGTGATACATTAAATTCATAATAGAGTAAGTAAAAAAAATGTATGTTTTGTAAACAATTAACAAAAAATGGGGAAAATACTAAAAATTAAATAAATAAAATAAAAATTATAATAATTTTTTTTTAAAAGTCAGTCATAATGTTTATATTGAGTCACATGTTTCCCCGATTGGCCATGTGATTTTTGCTTCACAACATTTACCTTCTACACAAGAATTTATATTGGTGGGGTCAACGTTCAGATTACCTACGGATATGTTTGAAAATAGTTTTAATACAAAAAAAGGATAAAAACACAGTCCAAATATACTAAAAATAGTAAAAACTACAGCTTACACCAACATCAGGTCTAAAAAGCACTTCACGGATAGCCCCTCTCTGTCCTCAAGTGGGACAGCGTCCAAATGGCAGGCCTGTCACCACAAATAACATCACTCTGTGGATTTTAAACCAACTGCGGCATCATAAATCCCGCCCAACAATTATTGATTAAATGCTTTCTCCCAATAATGAAAGGTATAAATCTCCCTCTTTCAAAAGACACGCTATATAATCTAATAAAGGAGTTACATGCCCAAACCTCTGAGAGGAAGCTTAAGAGACTGGGCTTCATTATACAACCTCAACGTGGGCAAAGGAGAGAGAGAAGGTTCGGCTGAAAACACACAGCTTGCATCTGCAAGCCACAATGGAATTAGTTATCAGAAGCTCCATTACTCAGAAGCAGGTATTGATCCAGAAGAAACATGTTCACTTTGGTTTACTCTGTTATTTAAACGAGAACGCCAGTCATGTCTTCAAACTTGTGTGTGTGGAGTGCTTCTCCAGTCAGATCTCAAGGAAAAAGACCTCTGCTCCATTGATGGATTAAACTTGATGCTTGATACAGGGGTTTCTGGACTTAACAAATGTCCAGTAGACTCTTGGTTGGAAGACCATCCAGTTATCAACCTCTTATTCGTTGTGTTAGATGGTGTATGAAGTCTTGAAAAGACATAGGAAAACCTTTGAAGAACAAAAAAAGTGAAGCTATGAAGAAAATTTCAACCAGGATGAAAACCAAGAGGAGATATCTTGAGAAACCATGGTGAGATATAACAAGCTCTAATGAAGACCAAAAAAAACTATGAAGAGGAAAATGGTTAAAGCATGTTGAAAAACCAGATGTCTTGAGGAATCATGATGAGAAAGTATGTTGAAATATGAATAACAAAATGATGAAGATGAGAAAATATGAAGAGGGAAACTGTTGAGGAACCAGTTTGAAAACTAGGAGTCCTGAGGAACCGAGACATAATTATGAGCTTTGATCATGAACAAGTAATCGTTGAAGCTTAAAAACTGAAGAAAATTTGAAGGAGGAGATGCCTTGAAAAGCCACTGATAATTCAAGGTGAGAAACATGGCTGATATGTGACAAGCTCCGATGAAGCCCAAGATAACTATAAAGAGCAAAACAGTTAAGGAACCAGGTTGAAAAACCAGAAGGAGATATGTTGAGGAACCATGATGAGAGATCATTTTGAGATATCTTTGAAAACAAGAAAACCATGTAGATAGGGAAATTGGAAGAGGAAAACTGATAAGGAACCAGGATGAAAAACTAGATGTCATCCTGAGGTTGCAATACAATGTTGAGATACGAGGAGCTTTGATGAAGAATGAGAAAAGTATGAATGACTATGTTCTGAGGAACCATAATAATAAGCCATGATGAGAAATGGTAATAAGATAAATGAGGAACTTAGTAAAAAGATAATAAATTGTAATCTAAGTGAAAATAAGAAACTATGAAGGGGAAAACATTTGAGGAACCATGTAGACGATTTATGATGAGATACAAGGAACCTCGAAGAACATGAAATAAGAAAATTACAAAGGGGATGAAAAAAAACTGGTGGTGTCTAAAGGAACCATGAGGGTGATTCATGATGTGAAACCATGATGATAGATGAGGAACTCTAAAGAACCTGAATGTCTTGAGAAACCATGATGACAATCCATTTGGATGAACCAAAGTTTGCTTTTTTTACAAGCATACAAATTTCATCAGCAATTTTCTAGCATAACTCTATAAATCGTAAAAAAAAAAAATCTGGTGGATCAAATCTGATGATCTAAAGGTCTGAAATTTGAAAAAAGTATAGATTTTGTATTTTTATAACAGGCTTTATAGCATACCATTTATTGGTATAAAAAAAGGGACTTGGTTGAAGCATCTTGAGACACCATGATATATGAGAAGACACCAATACAAGTTACCACAATGAGAAACAACAGCGAAAACACATGCTGATAAACCACGATAAGAGGAGCTACGGTCAGAAACCAAGATAAGCAGGAAACAGCAGAAAAAAAACCAACAACACAAGGTCAATACGGCTTCCCAGAAGGCCACAGGTGGACTCGATTCAGCGGGAACATCCGTAATTCTGCTTTCAAGAGTCTGTTTCCATCTGTACTCAGAAGACGAAGATCTCGAGTTCAGCAGAGACTGTTTATGACAGAGATGCAGCAGGTGGTCGAGTGCTACAATCAATAAACTTGGCCCAGATGAACAACATCGTAGGCGAGAGAAACGTGGCGCACTGAAGAAGCCCAGAACCTTCCGTCCAAACAACAATGGCGGAAGAAGAGCCCATATTGGTGGTGCTCTCCCGGGAGAAGAAAGAGGCGGGAAACGGCCGCTAATACCCGCAGGATTTGGTGCGGCGCTCCGTGATAATATGATTTATAGGATCCGAGGGAAGAAACCCGTATCAATAAGACTGACCTCTTCTAGAGGCTTTATTGAGCCCTCGGAGCCGTGAGGATTGATGGGGAGAGATTGGAAACGAGAGAGAGAGAGAAAGACGGGGACTTTCACCTTTATCCGAAGGGAAACTAAAAGGATTTTTCCCCCCCTCATTCAATTTAAAATCCTTACAGCGCCCGGCCGCTTTGAGAAGCGACACAGTGTGGCGTATCGCATCTGGACATATGAGTAAAATACGAGTTTACACGCTCACCCTGCAGACATACGTTACTGAAACTCATTGTGGATTTCATCACTCCTATCTACTGCAGGGTTTGCCTACTTTCTCCCAGCCTTAAGCTTGGAAATACAGTTTTAAGATCCCGAAAGCTTGAACAATGATTCTGAATATTTCAGATTTGTGAACATTGCCATTTTAACAATTTACAGATTTATTATATGTATATATATTTATTATTAATTATATTGTTCATATTCATATTTTTTTATTTATTTAATAATGTATTTTTTTAATATTATATATATATATTTTTTTTTTTTTTATTACTATATTCTTTAGGTTTAATTTCTAGCTCAACTTTGGGAATTTTATGATTCTACTAGTTGAATCATTAAATTCCCAATTTTTTTAGAAAATAAATTGAGAATATGAACAATATAATATATATATATATATATATATATATCCTTTAGTTACATTTTAGAAATGAAGAATTTTTTTTTTCATGAAATTTAAAATGTCCTTATTTAAAAAAAATCAACTCACATTTATATTTAGATAATCCAAATATATTTACATAAATACATAAATAATTTCATAAATTGACACAAGTTGATTATTAAATACATATAAAATGGCAATTAAAAATAATAAAGAAAAAAATGTTCTAAAATAGAACAGCAAAAAATAGACATGTCCCCTTGGCAACATTTTCAATACATTTTAAGCACTAAATTAAACTAAAACTGAACTAAAATGACAAAATTCTGTAATTTATTAGTTATATGTTTAAAAAAATTATAATTTTTTGGAGTTAGTTCTATTTTAACAAACTAAATTAAAATACAAATATAGTAAGTTTTTCCTTCCCTATTTTTACATTTGTAACTGAAATAAGTTTTTCATCTAATATTCATATTTTATTTCAGCTTTTTGTTCAATTAGCTTAAATGTTTACATATTTTTACATTTTGAATAATTTCTGTATTTCTGACCTTGTGCTCTCGTTCTTTAATTCAAAATTAATATTACATACCAAAAAACACATAATTAATAATTCCCACAAAACTATTTGTTATTTCTCAGAATATTAAACAACTCATTAAAAGAAGACAAATGTACTTAGAATGAAAAATAATAATAATAATAAAAAAAAAAATCATGTGCAGTTAAAAAAAGAAATAAATATCACTGAGACGCAACATAACAGTCGATGCAGAAAGCACATATTTTTCACAAAAGACTGTGCATATCTAACAAGACGTGACAGTAAGTGTCCGGTTTAGCCAAAAAAAAATGGATGTCTTGGCTAATAGGAAGCTTTTGGCAACTTCAGTCAGAAGATGGGAAAGAAAAAGCAGAGTAAACCGGACCAACTGTTGGCGTTGACTTTCATGAGATGACTGTACTGAGGCTAGGCTGGCTAATTAGCAGTCCCACAAGCACCCAACACTTTCATACTGATGAATATTTGATTAGACGCTACGCTCGGATAACGCTCTGTGTGTGTGTGTGTGAGAGAGACACAATAAGCATTTCTCTCCTCCGTTTATGGCGGCTCTCGTCCTGAAAAATGGCTTATTACGGCTGTTAACACAAAGAGAACAAAAGCATGTTCTGGCGACAGACGCACGGCTCTGTGTAAACAGTCAGCATGGATAAACGCACAAACGATTCAACACACACACTCACAAACAAACAAACAAACAAACTGCAAGGCTATTTAAAGAAACACACATCAGAGGTTTTTGCTGTCTTGGAAACAGAAATATTCTGATATTCTCGTATAGATGCGGGTGTTTTTCTCTCTGGTGGTTTTATGCACTACATAAACTACTATGTTTTAACTTACAAAATATTATTTTGTGGTATTTTACGTGTGTATTTACATGCGTCTAGCTGCTCTGGGTTTGTCCTTTTGTTTAAAGTATTAAATGCTAAAGAAAAATAAATAACTAGAAAAAACTCATTAAAATCTCATTTAGATGGTATTTTTTTAGCATAAACAACATATTTAATTTGGTGCAAAATGTTTAAACAAGGTTTAAATAAAATCTATTTGGTAGTTTCCCCCCAAAAAATAACAATAAATTATATATATATATATATATATATTTTTATTATTATCCATACAAGCTAGTGAAGTGCAGGATGGTCTGTGTTCCCAGCATGCCATGCGTGTGGTGTGATTGGCGTGGTAATGGGCCCCTGCTACATTATGATAAGGTCAAATTAGAATTAATCACTGTGTTTCTTCTGTCTCTCTCCCTCTGGGCTAAATGAATAAACATGACTTGGCTGAAGTGCTCGACTCTGAGGCTAGTTAAACAATGACACACTGATGCTGATAAGGGCGGGATTTCACACACACACAAGTGAACGACTTATGGATGTTCGGCCAATTAAGATTCCTTAAATGCGTGATGTCCTGGAAGGAAATCCGATGAGTTTATCCATGGAATTTGTTGTTTAAGGAAGGCCAAACATTTGCAGAGCATTACGGCTAATTTAGGAAATTAGCTTTCAGTCAATACAAGATGAGTGGCTTGATAAGAGCCGAGTGTTCGGCTAAATAAAGCTGCGTTTCACCACGTTTACATTCCCTGCTAAATCAGTACATAAAATGCACGATACGTCAAAAACAAGACAAATGAAAAACACGATAAATGCTAATATAGTATGTAAAAAGATGCTACTTGTGAATAAATACCTATAAACATGACAAACACTAATATAATGAATAAAGACTACACAATAAATACTAATGTGATAAACATGGTTAATAAGTACTAATAAACACAATAAATACTAATAAGGAAGGTAAACACGGTAAATAGATACTACTAAACATGAATATCAATACTGATAAACGTGACAAACACTAATATACTGAATAAAGACTGCAAAAAATACAATAAATACTAATATGATAAACATGATAAATACTGTTAAGGCATTTAAACACGGTATAAATAAATGCTAATAAGCATGATTAATGTTAAACCCAGTAAATAAATACTAATAAACATGTTAAATACCAATATGATAAAGAATGATGGTAAATACTAATAAACACAATATGGTATATAAACGGGCGATTCTTCAACTACAGGCACTTTTGGCCTTGTGAACTTGTGAATTTCAGTAAATATAGAATTAAGATTTAATATGTAATTAATACATTAACA